>JABFPJ010000983.1:0-30374 GCA_022817425.1 Gryon sp. ZL-2020 | reverse complement strand
AAAATTTGTGATACAAATAGCAATTTTTACTATACTGTATGACAAATTTTTCTATAATTCTAGTATTTTGAAAGTAAACAGATTTGTAATAATGTAAACAAAATATTTCTATGACAGCGCTGCTGTACAGTATAGTAATTTTTAATGTATTTTATTTTCCGTGTATGTGTAAAACATAGATTGAAAACTTTTGAAACAATAACGAAACACTTATAACCTCAATAATGTCATTCAAATTTTGGTTCTATTATATTGGTATAATTGATTTAATATGAAAGTACGGTTAGAATGAAAACTTTCGGTTTATATTGACATTTTGTTGGTTTGATGGTATTTTTTTCCCGGTGTATGTTTCATGGATCTAACATTGTCATAAGCTATGACATATCTTCGACGTGTTACTGATTCGCCATCTGGGGAGCAGTTTTAATTTTTAAGATTGTCACCGAGTGAGGTATTTTGAGATAGAGGAGCGGCGGGTATCGCGGGCCACCTTAATAATTAAAAATCGAGTCAATTAAAAAATACAGGGTGTCCCAAAATAGGTATAAAATATTTTGCCAGCGTATTCTACATACAAAAATAAGACAAAAATGTTATATAACATTTTTTGTTTCAATGCAATAATTTTGAGTATAGAGCGTTCAAAATGAAAACATCAACATTCAGCGCCTATGTATCTGCAAGACCTTAATTATTCTTTTCCAAACTTTTCATAACTTAAAGTTCTATTCTGTACCATTCATTATGTTTAAATACTGTAAAAGTACTCTCTTTTTTACATTATTATGTATAATATTTTTATGTACATTGATTATTATAAGTTCGAGGTTCAGATAATAAAATTCGTTAACAAATTCTAATATTCATATTTTCACCATTTTATGGATTAAAACTCTTATTAAAAAATAAAAAATTGGACATGAATGTTTTTTTATTTGAAAACTACAAATTCAGATCATTTTGAATTAATTATTTTTTTTAATTTATTATTTTTTATTGATTAAATTATTCAAATAATATGACTTTAATTAATAATTAAAAAATTAATCAACATAAGAAATTGTCAAAAAAATGTAAAATTCTTATAGAACTATTAAATAACTTGTTTTAATGGTTAAACACAATCTAAGGATCAAAATGTGTAAGAAAAAAACATTCTATAACTTGTTGAAATAAATGTTTAATTATGAGGAACGTATTATTTTAATAATAGCTTAATTTTATTCTAAAATGCTATTCAAAATTACTCATTATGAGTATAAAATTAGTAACAAATGTTACTAAAAATACCCAATAAAGAAATATGTATTTCCAATTGTACATTTTAATAAGAGTTTTAATCTTTAAAATGGTGAAAATATGAATATTAGAATTTGTTAACGAATTTTATTATCTGAACCTCGAACTTAAAATAATCAATGTACATAAAAATATTATACATAATAATGTAAAAGAGAGAGTACTTTTACAGCATTTAAACATAATGAATGATACAGAATAGAACTTTAAGTTATGAAAAGTTTGGAAAAGAATAATTAAGGTCTTGCAGATACATAGGCGCTGAATGTTGATGTTTTAATTTTGAACGCTCTATACTCAAAATTATTGCATTGAAACAAAAAATTTTATATAACATTTTTGTCTTATTTTTGTATGTAGAATACGCTGGCAAAATATTTTATATCTATTTTGGGACACCCTGTATAGCTACGATTAGGTAATAATACAAAATTTAAATAACTATATTCTAATTATGTTTCTAATTATGGTAATGTTACTTTTCGATATAATTAGAAATAAAAAATATATAGTTATTTTAATTTTGTATTATTAACTGAACGTAGCTATAAAGCGTTCAGTTTCAAGCGCTGCGCTCGGTGCGAAGCTTCACGCGCTCGGCATGAGTTTTTGTTTATAACTTTGAAACGATCAAAGATACTATTTTGAAACAAAGTTCATTTTCTTCGTCATTATGAACTCTTTAATTTGTCCAAAAATCAGAAAAATAAATCGATGATATATATATTTTTGTTTAAAAAATGCAAATTTTCAGGTTATAATTAAATAATTTCTAACTTTTTTATCGATATTTGAAAAGTAGAGGAAATTTTAGTTAGAAAATGACACCTTACTACGACATTTTTTTATTATGATACTAGCTGTTAAAAATAAAGGAAGATGTTTAAATATAGGATGTCAGCTTATTGCTCATAATTTCAAAAAATCATAACTCAAAAAATACTTGTCAAAATGAAAAACGCCAAAATACGTGTCGATTTATTTTCGATATAAAATCATTAAAAAAATATTTTAAATTATTTTTCAGATTCACCTCTAACTTTCATATGGAATGACCTATATGTTTAATCAATTTTAATATTATAATGTTGCTTTCACATACTTTGGTTATACAATTTTAAACATTCATCTGATTACTAATTAGATTGACTTTCTAGCTTATTTTGTACAACAATTTTTTACAAATATGAATTTATATTCTTTTGCTAAATTAACAATTTATCCATTAAAATTGCTTTAATGTTGTTTTCATAATTATTTTCATGTGATCGTCCATGTTAAAATATAGGTGGCCCACAATAGACGAAACGGCGGGTATTGCGGGCCATTCGTACTTCTTTTTAATCACTGTTTAAAAATAAAAAAATTATTTTTTTATTTATGAAAGTCGCCCACTTTTGAAAAGAAAAAGTGGTTTCCAAAAAATGATGTTTAAGGTATTATGGCTGTAATAACGACTGCATTGAAATATTTACCAATTATAGTTTAAATGAAAGATAATTCAATATTATACTCACATGATTTTTTTCAATATTTTTTACCGAGTGAATTTTTAAGATAATTCAATTTTAATGTTTAGATTTTCCTATATCGACGCATTGGTTAGAGTAGCGCCGACAATGTCAATACTCGTCGATACTTTTCCAAAACAAACAACGCTGAATACGACATTGTCGGCGCTACTCTAACCAATGCATCGATATAGGAAAATCTAAACATTCAAACTGAATTATCTTAAAAATTCACTCGGTAAGAAATATTGAAAAAAAAACATGTGAATATAATATTGAATTATCTTTTATTTAAACTATAATTGGTAAATATTTCAATGCAGTCGTTATTACAGCCATAATACCTTAACATAAATTATAAGTAAACAATTCAACAATTCTATATTATTTACGAATAAGTTTAGGGGGCCCATAATACCCGCCGCTCCTCTATTAAATTATTTTGAGATATTTTCTCTCAGAAAAATGAAAAATACTTTTCTTGAAAAGTTGAAAATTTGAAAAATTGAAAAGTATTTTTCAATTTTCTGAGAGAATAAAATTTTGTTTCTTTTGTTCTTTCTCCTCTAATTTCCCTTACAGTACGAAGTTGGAGTTATCGTGGTGTGGGGGAAAAATGGAAAAGGGAGGAGAAACATGCGAGAATGGGTCGCTGGGTGTACTGTCGCGCGGCTCCCCAACACTAGCATCACAGCGTTGGGCCTTGCGGTGGGGCACGATAAGTTGAGAAGGTGGGAGACGACAACTTGTTGCTACACTCAGTTTGCTAGGCTTCGGCGTGCGGCGAAGATTTGCTGGATGGATGAATGTTTTATTATTTTTAAGAATGGGTGCATGAGACAGATGGGTCAACCAAATGGGTTAATCATCTCGGAGCCATGGGGTTATCTTATTGGTCTTGGGGATGATGATTGCAGTTGACTTTAGGGCATTGAGTGGCGTGATTTTGGATGACCAATTGTGACATGACACGTCAAATCACGCGATTTGACGTCAGCGTGGGCTGTGGGGGGTATTTTGGCATTATTATATAATGCCGTGACACGGAAAAAAAGGGGCTTAATTTGTCTTGGAAACGTCCCGAGGACGAACCTAAGCAGAAAACAAAGTATTTCACTAACGCGTTTAACGTGTAAACGTGGCAGACCAGGATTAGGTCACTCGCCGTTCGTCTACCAAAGTTGGTAAAAAAAAAAATTGAGCGGAAATACTGGCAATTATTGCTGCTGCTCAAACGCGCATCCGAATACATACGGATTCGGATTTTGTAGTCAAGTGTATGACCGAATATTTCCTGCGATGGCTTGAATGTGGCTGGAAAAATGTGGCAAGGATGTGGTGCATCGGAGGGAATTCGAGCAACTAGAACAGCTTTTGCGAGGTTTTGATGAAGTAGAATAATGAAGGGTCATTCTGATAGTCTGGGTAACTTGACGGCCGATAAACTTGCTCGTGAGGGGAGTCGACAATAGATTCCATGACCTGTATTTTACTGAAACAACTCCTTCCGAATGAATCTTCCTTTCATTCCATTTTTTGCCATAGTTTTTCAGTTTCGTCACTAATAAATTTAATTTAGTAATTTTCAATTTTCCTATTTTTTCTTTCTTTTCTCTTTCAGCTGTATCATTATATAAATTTATCTACCCGTGACGATACGTCCTAATCGATAAAATAGACGTCCGAGACCGGCGAATTATTTCCAAGATTTTTAGGAATTATTTGACATCGTAAATGACCGTTATCCAGAGTTCTGGACAATCTTACAGTCGTTTGCCAACGATTATCGAGAATTTCAAGTCGTGCATTCTCGCACCCACTGGACTGAAGTACCGATACCGCCTAGGACCGTCGATCGAAACACCCAAACTTACGTCAAGTCGATCTCTCAATCGACGCAGACGTACTTCACAAGGGGAAGGTCAAAATACACCCAGACCGATCCAGCCGAAGTGAGAACTGAGTCCGCAACTGACTTCGCAATCCAGTCTCGGTCTACGCTAACGACTGCAGTGATCACTCGTGACGTGCAGGTCATAACTGAATCTAGGCCCGTCCCGACCCAGGAGTTGGTTGAATTACTGCAGTTGAGTATCTTGAGCCTAATTGAATCTCGCCAGGTTGTTCCTGTTGAACCCTCAGTCAAGCGCACTCGCGTTGATGACGGGTCGGCATTGGCTGCCGACATTTTGTTACCGATGTGGCGCAAAAGAATTCACGGAGAAAACTTGCCCTTCTTGCGTCGGAAAGAACATTCCGGCCATTGAGCCTCGAGAAAGGTAGGGAAGAGAGAATAATGAGAGAAGCAATTAGAGACGGTTTACGCAGATCAACTAATTTTTTTTGTATTGAAAGTTTCCGTAATTTCCCGGTACCATAATAATTCTTCTTTTTAGTTTGGCGGATTCGTGATAGCACATTAGAGGCTTAGTTTTGTATAACTTATGGTTTAGTTATCATAAATATGAGAGACCACTGATTTCATTATCTTTTTTGTTTTGTTTCATAATGAACTTTTTTTTACAATTTTTTTATTTTTTGTAAAGAACCTAACATAATTATCTCGGTCTTAATTGAAAGACATTTATTTTTTTTTGTTTGAAACAAATTTCAAAAATATATAAATTTCAAATTGAAACTCTGGGAAACTCTGAATATAAACTGATATTGAAGACTTATTTTCTTTAAATAGTTTTTTTTTATTATTAGACACCATTGACAGTATTGTTAGTTCTATGGAAAACAAATGGTTTCTATTTTTTTATGTATTCTGTCTAAAGTATGTATTAATTTTCTTTTGTAATAAATGATTTACTGATAGTAGCATCTTCTGATTGCTGATAGTAGTTGTTGTTGTGGAAGTTTCGTGCCCTGTCACTCAAATTTGCATTTGGTGATACTAATGATGTAAGAGTGGAGGTAAACAACAACAAAAAAGGGGTGATGCAACTCTCCACGTCACGCAATTCTCCACGTCTAAAATATTACTTTTTGTTTACAAACGACATATGTTGATAGCCACTAAATTACTTTAATTAATGTTTTTTTTTGTTAAAATTCACCTTAGGAGGCGCTAGACGATTCGTTAGGTCGTTAATCATTTATTTTAAATTGTTTTTTTTTTTTTTTTTAAACCCCAGTACCATCTAGAAAATACCTATTCGCGCTTACTCGCGAATCATGCGACGCTCGCCTTAAGCGAGAATAAACTTTTGTAATGTCTATTTGATTTGAATTGTTTTCACTTATTACGTATATGTAGATTAAGATTATCTAGACCAAATCTCTTTTTTCTTGTTACATAGTCGGTAACATCTAGAAAATGCCTGTTAAGGCCATAAAGCCTTAACCATGCGAACGAAATCTCGTAAACAAATTTCTACCTAGTATATCTTGTCCTTCCTCTCCCTTTTTTTCTTCCCGTTTTATTCCCTAGATACTGCTGACGCCGAATATCTCGATATCATATCAACATCACCACATCAAAGGCCAATCGGCTCGCTGCGCGTCGAAAGCGCCCTGAAAGCATCTCATTCTCGTTTCGTCTCACCGCACCGTTGTCGCCGACGTCTGTCGACCGCCCCTACACAAACCGATTCCATCTAGTTGAGAGCTGGACATTGGAGATTACCCCCTAACCCGGATGTGTTGCCGCTGTCCCATCTTGGTAGTGAGTTTAGGTCCACATGGGAGTATTTTCAAGCATCACTCTGATGGTTCGATTTTCCGGGAATCGACTACCGATCTCTCTCCCTGGTCACTGAGTTGAACTAGTAGATTAAGACAGTTCAGTTTATTTTTTTGCGGAATTATAATTATTAACTTGAATCACGAATTAACATAACATTATTCATTTTTTGGACATTGGTATATTCTTTTTCTTGTACCTGGTGTATTTTGTTAAAATATATGTGTTAAGTTTTATATAAAATTTATTTGCTCTTTTCTTTGTGGTCTTGCTTCCTTCCTCGCGAACAGACAAAACTGAACCAATAGTTATCCGTTGCTTCTCTTGTGCCGCTTCATCTCAACAGTCCTATCATGGCCTCTCTTTTTTGCCTATTTCTTAATTATCTTTTCTCTTTATCATCTTTTCCTCCCGTGTACCTACTCTTTGTCTATATCTTTGTCCCACGCGGGGCTCGCGATCCTGAGCTTCAGAGTCATCGCGTGAACGAAGCAATAAAGGGGTGAGTTACGGCACTCACTTAGATCATTACTTAGGTGATGACTGGGTGATTCCCGCGTGGAAAAATTAGTCTGGATATAGTCTGGCGAAGTGTATCCAGACTACATCCATACTATATCCAGACGGTCTTTTCCACTAGGGTTACTCAGATGCGTGCTCATTTTGATGAACGGACGTATGATCGTCTGATATCACAAGATCCTCACACATTGGACAAGATGGCTATGATCTTGGCGGAATTAGATGCTGATAGCCTCACGTTAACAAAAAATCTCAATAGAGCACATGGTCGTGAGAAACGAGAATTAGAGGGTGATTCGCGACATGAGTCGTGAGTTTTCTAAATCAAGCCAAGATCACAGCCAAACTAGTCAGAGAGACAATATTCATTGTAAAAAATACCGCGCGGACCAAATGAAATCTCCAAGGGCCATAAAAAAACCGAAACAAAAGGCACTTTGGCGTGTGGAAATGAATGATGAGATGGTTGATCAGAGGTGCGAATCAATGTATTATATGACGATGATGAAAATGCTAATGTTCACGACGCGTTGCCTGAATCCATTCCGGATGATGTCTTTTTAGATATGGTAAGTCGAGACGAACTTGAGTGTCCTCAGCCAGTTGACGTTAGTCGTGAAATTCGACCGCTGAGTAGAATCGCAGGTCGCGAAGACGACTTAATGAATACTGGGGATGCTATTAAGTCGCCATCAATCGCTGTGAGGTTGGCGTCGGTTCAGAGAGGACCGACGAAACTACCTTCCCATATATGCGCTAGTTTTGCGGTCCGACCGCAAAAGTACCGGGTTTGCGTGGACAGTGGTAGTTATGCAGGTTATTTGCGGTGTTGCCAAGTTTATTGGACTTCAAAACTACCATTACCTATGTGTGTATATATATATATATATATATATATATATATATATATATATATATATATAGTTAGATATAAAAGATAAAAGTTTCATGGCTTTTCGGGCTTCAGGATTCAGATCAACTTAATGTCATGGAAATGAATAATCGACATTGAGAATACAGACGCGTTTTCATGTTGAATAATTAGATTTCCGCGAAACGAGATCTACAGTTAGAATAATGTTAATTAATCCCGCTTAATTTATCGGCTATTTATTGAACGCAAAAACTAATGATCGATAATAAATCGTAGCGAACGAATGTTACAAGACCGACTTTCCTATTAAATCCCATTAAATATCCTATTAAATAATTGACAAGAAATGTTCCATTGTTGACCTCTTTGTTGATTGCTTGATTAAAATGACATGCCAAATTCAAAATTTTATGGAGAAAGTTAGTACAGTTAATGTATGATGTACAAATTAAACAAGATAGAAATAGTTTCAAAATAAGTCTAAATTATTTATAAAAAATTGAAAAGTTTGAATAAAGTGAGTTTCTTCGGATCTTATGAGATGAGGAAGAATAAGAAATTGTTTAACATAATGCATTTCTTTTATTGATTATCGGTTTTTGATTAACGGTTCAGGGGACTATGTACTCTGAATCAAGTCAATTATAACATTCAGTGAATGGTACTAATGCTCAATTCCTATAACCTTAACCTACACACTTTTTCGCTGGTATTTGTAGATAGATAGTTACGCGAGAGCCATAGAAGAATACTTTCTATTCGATTGTGATTCGCGCGCACGGTGCAGATCTCACACTCGACTGGCAAACACATCATTCAGACGGGAAGGGAGGCAAAGAAATATAAGAAGAAAACAACGAAAAAAATTGTTGTTAGTTTACAATCCCAGATACCTTTCTCTCAGCT
This sequence comes from Gryon sp. ZL-2020, assembly GCA_022817425.1. Classification (NCBI taxonomy): domain Eukaryota; kingdom Metazoa; phylum Arthropoda; class Insecta; order Hymenoptera; family Scelionidae; genus Gryon; species Gryon sp. ZL-2020. The sequence continues at coordinate 21,571 of JABFPJ010000983.1, read as the reverse complement.
GTATAAATCAGAATTGCCTTCGATTGGCACCGCTAACGATTTCCGTTCACTGATACAAAAGATTAGAACAATGATAATGAATCGAACATAATTACCTAATAGTGTCGTAAATTTAACGTACAGCCGATATGTCGAGGCTCCTTTTTCGTACGAACATATAAATAAATATAAATTTAAACTTAATCTTTGATAATGGTGCATTTTTGTCGATTATTTTTTTGTCTCGATAATAAAAGTAGATATAATATCTACAGTAAAGTTAATACATCACAAAATTCCAATAATTTCAAATTATCGAAAATAACAAAAAATACACCAGTTTTCGCTTTAGATGATATAGATGAAGACATTTCATTTTTCCAATTAAGAGTATGACATAAAATTTCATATATAATACACGTAGATAAACAATCTTTCTCATTATATTTAATATAAAGACGCATTTTATCAAAGATAAAAACTGCAAAGAAAGAAATCGGCATATAAAAGTTAAATCATTATGCTGATGAATGCAAAATTACGTAAAGGTAAACATATTTACATGATAAAGTAGAGGAACATACGAAGAGTTGGGATGAATAGTGAATAAGTAAGAGAGAGGACCAACTAAGTGCACACAGAAGGTAATGCAGAAAGGTGTGCAAGTTAAATGTGGTACGGGGGTAGTAAAGGGTGGAAGAAGGTGGTTGGTGAAAAGGCCCAAGGCAAATGAGGGTGTACAGTAGGCCGGAGAAGCCAGACTAGTATCGAGCTTGTTGCCATGGGGATAAACTCCCGAGTTTGCTTGCTGTTATAATCCAGTACGCAAAATCCGTCTTTCAATTATTCGTCCTGACCAACTCCTTTCGGAACTTTTCAAGATTATGTGTATATATAACTTGAACTGAAATCTCTATAATGTTTATAGAACAAGAACTACTTAAGCGCAGTCGAAATTCAAATGTCACCACTTCTTAAGTTCATTTAACAAAGTTTAAACTTTTGAAACAAGAGGACAGGTTTCAGTTTAAGTATAATCATTTACTCTTTTAATTGTTTGAATTGTTCAATTAATGTTTAAAGTGTAAATTAAAGCAATTCTCTGAAAAATGTACATTGTGAATAATTCTAAAAAGGTACATTCTCATTAGAATCTTCATCTTTGTCGGAATCTTTAGACATTTTTGCTTTCAGTTGACGAATAAGCTCAACTGGAACCAAAGACCTGTGTTGCACATCCACGTCATGTTTGCTGCAGTTCGTAAACAAGTCCAAATATAATATTTCTTCGTCCGTCAAAGGCATCGGTGGCGGAATTTTCTCAAACTTTAACGCCGGAGGCATCGAACGCCACATCAATCGTCTTTGCGGCTTTCTTGGAGGTTCCATAATTCGCTTTAAAACTATCATCAAGCGATTCATGCGTTTTGCCTGCAATGAACGAGTCATTATCATACACATTCCTAATACTAATAGATAAAGTTTCAAAACTTTCGTACGTTTTGGTACAATTTATAATAAACATTGCTCAATGAATTATATTACAATGCTATGGGTAATTATATTACAATTTATGAGTTGTAATAATATTGATGATAAAATTTGCACCTCTTTTTCAGCTTCGATATCGGCTTTAAGTTGTTTTTCTTTTCTTCGTCGATACTCTTTTTCACAACAGCGCACCAAATATTTCGGAAATACATCCAGTTGTACGTTGAGATTTTCATAAGTCTGTTCAATAGCTTTCATCATATTTAAAATTGTTAAATCAGAATCTAAAGGACCGACGCATTTGCTGTAAACATCTTCAATAACAACTTGCAACAATAGCACTGACTTTGAGATAATTAAGCTATTGAAAACTTGACGCAGAACACCATCTGCGTATTGCTCTAAATTGTCTGCATACTCCGTTATTGCGGAAATAATTTCCTGTCATAAAAAATAGATAAAAACAGTATTTTAATCACTTTAAATGTATATTGATTTGAACGAAATTATTATTTCTAAATGAAATATAGAAAAACCTGGACTTCTTCAACATCCTGTTCAATATTCGCGATTTCAGCGTTAATTTCGGCTGCAGTACTTTCAATAAACTTAACTCTTTGCTCTATCGTTTCGGACAATGAATTTAAATGAGTTAATGCGTTCAGCTTTTGCATTCCAATGGCATTAAATGTTCGAATTAATTCTGAAGGCTGACTGAAGTATAAACTTAGTGATTCTTTTTCATTAACATCATCTAAACATAAATGAAATTTAATTTAGATATGCAAATAAATTATTAAAAAAAAAACAAAATAATATGTGGTATTTATTAATATTATAATTGTTTTAAAATCGTTAAAGTAACCTTACAGGAATCCTAATTAAGCTCGAAATAATTTCGCTACATTATATATTATTTTAAAAAAATACTGTAAACACAAACACAATCGCATTATGATCCAATAACATTATATTAATGAAGTAAAACAAAATGAAAGCATTAGTATAACAAACAACTATTCATTAATAAAATATCAGACAAAAAAGTTAATTTCCAAACAGTAATATCACATGTAAATAAATTATTCGAATTCTTATGAAAACAATGCGCTATTTATATTGAAGCAGTATAAAAACGAACGCAAAGAAAGTTTAATTGCCATCATAATTTAATTTATACAGATTAAGTTAAATGATTAAATTGATAAACACTCTAACTTGATTTATAAAATATTTTTTCTGATTATAATATAAGTTTCCTTTGAAATAATGTCAAAAAATCATAATGGAAAATTAATATTTCATTTATTTAAATTTTATTGAAAAGCCTAATTATTCATTTTATATTAGCAATGCTATTAGACTAAATAAATTAACTTTAAATTATTTCATGATATATTTTATATAGCAAAATACTTACTATATTTAATGGTATTTTATACTAAGATATACATTTTAGAGCATTTCTGTAAACTAATAGGAACATGATCTTTACATACTTAAACTGTACACTAATTTCTTCAAACGTCTAATTGAATTAATCTAATTTTCCAACCAAGTTTGAGATTCAACTATAGATATAGCAACAAGAAAGTTAAGCATTTAATTTATCACATTTAAATACTGCTAATGTATAATTCATAAAGAATAATATTCATGTTTCTTTAATTTTACTACAAATAAAATCATCAACCAAACGAAATAAAATAATGACTGTTAAATTCAAGTTCACTTAAATTACTCTTCTTTTCTATTAATTAATAACCTGTTATTTGGTATCGTAACTTATTTTTAATTTTATCGTAATTAATTTTAAATTTCATCGCATAAATTCGTTTTTGTCTATAAAAAATAAGAAAAGTCTTCTCTAAAGACTGTTACATGAATCGATTACTGTAATACAATTTTCAATTATCATCAGATACGTAAAATCAACTGAAGCATAAAATCTGTAATCATTACTAAATTCAACGAAGTAAAAAACGGTTGTAATGTAAAAGTTGTAATGTGGCGAAAGCAAAAGGACGCTTTTACCCATCAAAGAGTTTAAAAGTGAATCCTCGGAAATTTGCGAATTATCGAAGAAATTGTCAGAAGTAATTTCCTCTTGAAAGTCAAGACGATTAATCGGACTGTGCTGGATGCGCCATGATTCCGGAGACACTTTGTACAAAAATTGTTGGCACATTTTTTGCTGTCTCCATGGTTTCTTCAAGTTATATATTTCGCGCTGCATTTTTTCCAATTCGTCTGTCAATAGCGCAACTTCTGTCTCTAACGCTTTTGTCTTCTTCGTTGTTTTTTCCAGTTCGCTATTCACACAAACGGTTTCCTCATGATTTTCGCTTAGAAACTTGTCGAAGCCACTTTTTAACAGTTGAAAATCTTTCTATATAAAAGAAACCAGTGTAAAAAGCAAGCAAATAACCTGAATAGTGAATTTTACAATGATTGAAAATGCTTCAAATTTGACGAAATTGCTGTACCTCAGTTTGATTTAATCTTTTTGTTTCTTCAATAATTAGTCGATCAATCCGACGACATTCTTCTTTTTTAAACTCTATTAAAATCTTTGTCCTGAGAATCTCTTTGGTATCATTTACAAGATGTCTGAATGAAAATCGCTCATCAATTACTCGATCATTTAGTTCCGTAAAATATTGAGGATCGATATCGGTTACTGCAATTGCTTCTTTCGAAGTTATATGTGCCTTTGTCTTCCCATCTTGAGTTTTGTCTTCCACCTACACATGAGACAAACTTTTTCTAACTGTGTATGTAGAAAAAAAACATTATAAAACTTTGTGCCACCATTTTTATAGCTTGAACCACTAATTTGACATTTTTTAATTATTTTTAAGTTCTATAAATTTGTAAGAAATTACACTATTTTAGTATAGAATTAGTTGTTAAATTAGTATAGAATTAGTTGTTAAATTACACATGGCAAGAAATGTGAAATTTTACTCAATTTTCAGTAATGCAGCGACGAGAGTAATATTTTTCGGAAAATTATTCAACTTTTCACAAAAACGTATTGATTTTGTGAAGAATTTTTCATGTATGTTTAATAATTATTAATGAAAAGTTGAATAATTTTTTGCAAAATCCTTCTGTTGTTTCTGCATTACCAAAAGTTGAGTAAAATTTATTAAATTTTTTTTTGCTGTGCTAAATTTCACTTTATGGTATTAAACTAAAAATGACTTTTACTGACGTAGAATTAAATGTTTCAACATATGCCCTATATTCACTTATACTTAATTGTTCAATATAGCCTTAATGAAAAAGCGTATAATATATTTGTAAACAATAATTTGCAGTTATCGAGTGGCTTTGTAATTATTGTACATCACATATATATGATCCTTTTATGTATATATATGATATATAGGTACATTTTCACCGTCACAATAAGACATTATGCTAAAAACGTTAATGATAAATTCATACAATGTTCGAGTGTTATTGTGTACTCTGCGATATAATTATTGAATAATTTGGTTAATGAATAATCTTGCAAAATGATTGCATTAAATGAAATGTTCATGCGTAATAAATTATTCCCATTTTACGTATAATTACATCGAGGCAAAATATGCTAATAAAACTTGACATAATAAAGTTTACTTTGACATTTAATGAAAATATACATAAAATATTATTGAATGAATGGAAAAAGAGATATACTTTTGCTTCATTTTATCATTTTCAATTCAATTTCTTTCCACTGTTTTGTATACACACTTGTTAATTAACAGCAACAAAAATTGTATTATAAATGGGAAATATGTGTGCAATGTTGTCCGAGATTGTAGAACGTGACGTGAGGCGTGATCAATTTTCTCGCAAGTGGCATTACGACGTCTTTTGACATCAATCGCAAAATAATGGAACACCTACGTGCAATCTGCGCAAGATATCCGAAGATCGCGAGGCGTGGTAGTTATCGGTAATTTTGCGCTCGGACTTTGCTCGTCTTTCCTCGACTTGCTTCCGATGCTTCAAATAATGGGAGTGAGCATACTGCTTGTTGTTTGGTGGCAAGATGAATGGTGGTTGTTCGTCGTTAACATTTCTTGGCGATCCTAAGTGTTCATGACCGCTGCAGAAGTAATACCGCGACCTAAGCATCGTTATCTCAGTGAATAATTGAAACGCTCGAGAAAATGCGCAAAATATGTCAAATTATATTTCTTATTGATTTGACAAACTTATTCCATTATTTTTTTACTAATAATATAAATTGATTAAACTAATGCAACCAAAATGTAAAAAAAGTTAACAAGAAATAAAGAAGAAGAAGCATTGAAAATTATTTAACAAACAATTTTTCTTTTCCTTTGAGTATTGACAAAATAAGTAGTGAATAATGATAACGTCGATATAGTTTTGAAACCAGGGCAAGGATGTAAAGATGTTGGAATATAAGGAAAATAAGATGTTTGGTGGTGAATTTGAGTGTGTCTATGTACCTGGGTACATAGCGTCGATGCAAAATTATATCAACGATAGATGGTGGCTCGATAGGAAGAGGCCTCTGCGGAGATGGAGGAAGCATTTTCCAGTCGATCTAGCGCACTTTAGAAAAATCTGCCGTGGGATATAACACCGCCACCTATCTTCCTCTTTTCAGCTTGACCGATATTCTACGTTGACGGGCTTCTTGATTCGTATCAACAGCCAATCCAATCGATCCTTATCTACAGTGCGAAATAATTATTAAGGCTTCATAACATATTGAATCTATATATTTTTCACCATTAAACAATTTTATACTTAAAATATATAACAAGTATGTGTTAAATATATCACAATATCTAAAGAGAAATGAAGAGTAATGTTATTTGTGTGAAAAATAGAAATTGGTGACTTTTTAACAATTCTTACCAAAACTTTTATTTGATATTACATTTTTCCACTCATTATCCCATTTGTATCTATGAGAGCAAAAAAGCAATAACAAAATTATTCGACAACAAGAAGCGATAACATATATAGGGTCTTATTGAGTGAGCGTGTGAAATGACATTTTTTCATCATCAGAATACACCCCCGTGTCGAGTGACATGTATACGAAACAAGCTACTTCCGCAGAGTACATATATATATGGATGCCCAACTACGCGCAGTATCCTCGTCTCTCCAGGGATATATGAAGTTTGACCCAGCACAGACACTTTTTTCCCTTGCGTGGGAAGTACGTTAACCAATATTGGACGAGACGCAACCTTTCGTAATTCTTCACATAAATTTTACTCGGAAAATGTCTTTTCTTGTTTCCACCAAACAGCTATATTATGTTGTAAATTTCACTTTACTTTAACTTACACAAATATGATTAAAACGATATGCCTGTAACATGACAACATTTACTTTCTTTGTCATTATGACGTTAATTAATGAAGAGAAAAATTAACCTTCATAAATCAAGTTAAATTTAAGTAACTTTTTATAAAGATAAAAATAAGCCTGTTTTTCCTTGTAATAAATTTGTAATGTTATTAATTTATTACATATTTCATATTTTCTGTCATTCAAAATCAAAAGAAAAGTACCTTGACTGTTCATAATAAATTCCAAAATCTAGTTCAATCGTTGACGTTCACCGAATAAAATATGACAACGACCAAAAAGTGACATCTTATTATAAAAGTTATTTTTTCTCTTGCTCGCGAACATTTCGCAAGACCTTTTTTAATAATGCATGTAAATGTCAAAATCATTTGTTTTTCCTCTTTACTTGATATTTCAAGATAGACGCGATATACTCTTAACAGTGAAAACCCAGAAGTCGCCTATTTTTAACCACAACAAAAAGGGGAGAAAAACGAATCTCTTTGAAAAGGAAAGGCTACTCACCTCAGAACGAAAAATGATTTACACTGAAATATCACAAATTACGAACAAATGCAAAAATTACATCAACAATTTTAATTTAATTTATCTTAAAAATTGAATACAAGAAAGATTCGAAACATAGAATTTCCAGCAGAAGCTTTTGAGCAGTGGAATTGTTTATCAAGCGCGCGGCTATGGTAACCAGTTGAAAAGAACTGCTTTTGCTAAATAAATTTTGTTTGCTAAATAAAACAAGATGTGTCTTGAATGAAATGCAAACTTATGATCAGCTGAAAAATGAAGATTTCAAGTCACGTGTACTGATTACATTTTGTTTTGTTATGCATTATTCATATTCATGGTTAGCTTTTAAATATATGATGACAATACATTTATGAATACTCGCCAAATTAAACGAATATGAATAATTGTGAATACAAATTGAATTTAACATTTTCTCTATTTTTTACATTTTTTATTTATACATTTGTATTGATAATTAATTAATATTTAATTAATAATTAACATAAGAACTTCTCTTAAGAAGTTTAATAAAACAATATTTTAATATTTAAGAGTTATGTCAGTGTTAATAAAAAACATAGTTTTTCAAAAATAAAACGCATATGCACTTTAATACAATAAACTGCGTATACTCTGTTTTATCGAAAAAATTAACAATAGCAACAAAATTAACAAAACTTTTTCGCTGAAAGTAAAGTCATCAACTGTACGCCTGTGCATTGAAAACTCGACGGTTTCTGTAAACATGAGAGTTGCCTGTTGCTAGGCGTTCAGTTTTCACCCGTCCAATTACAATAATATAATCAATAATGTAATACACTTCAATGATATATATTTTTACCGCGCCAGACGTCTCGACAATACTAGCGTAGCAAATTTATCGTTTAATTAATTAAAATTAAAATTAAATGACGAGTAATGTATTTTATAATTACCATAAAAGATCAGTCATTTAAAGTATTCTTGTTGAAATTAAAAAGCAGTTTTCTAAAAGATTTTCGTGCTTTGTTAAAACATGTAGAAAATGCTTTTGAAAAAGTTAATAATGAAAAAACTAATTAAAAATTTATTTTAATCCAATTATGAAATTACAATCATATATAAAAAAATTAAACTTCTTAATTAAAAATTATACTCAGTCATCAATAAATATTATTTTAACTGCCTGTTATGAAGTCTTTGTAATAAAATTATTTTGTTTATTTCAATTTATTGCAAATAACAACAAAATTTGTGAAGATGAAAATTAAATAATGAAATAATTTAATTTTTAAAATATTCTTTTTTATAAATATAATAAACAAAATATGGAATATTTACTTATATAAAAATAAAATATTAAATATAAATATTCCCATTTAAAACACCATTTCTTTTTTATTGCTAATCGATTTTTAGTATTGATATTGTTAAAAGTTAAAAAATATGATCGAGAAGAGCATTCAACTACTACCATTAAATTCAGCATCGTTAAAACTTCTGGACCACTTGTTGTCATTTTGTTAAAAAAGATTTACTAATATTTCACTTAAAATGTTATGCTTTATTAAGCAAACTTGTTATTTGCCATCATTTTATATAATACAAATATTATTATCATTAAGAAAAAACAATTTTATCAAAATCTGTGTAGCTTAATTTTTTTTTCATTTTGCGTTTTATTTACAACATTTCTAAATCCTGCGACATGAATAACTTTCAATATAAAAAAATGTTTCTTCATAAAATGTAATAGTAAATAAATACAACAATTCACGTTCGTTTAATTTTGAATAAAAACATCAAAATGTATACATTTTTATTACAAAGAAAATGCTACATGAAAAGTCGCATTTAATGTATACTTTAAAATACATGTATGTATATTCAATTTTGTTCAAATTCTCCAATGCCAAATATAAAAATTGGAGAATTTGATTACAGTAACCAAAAATTGTACATACAAACAAGTTCAAACAATTAATAACTTATTTTTAGTGTCAGCTAGTCAAACTTGTTACTGTAACAATATTTGCTTGTAATTTGCAACAAAATATACTTTAACTAATTAAATTAATGTTAACTAAACTAAGCAAATATTCACTAATTTTCACGCTAATAAAGTTAAAAACTTGTCAAATTTAGTTCTTTTAACAAGATACATCTCTCGGTGTATGAAATAACTCTGATTTTTATCTTTATAATGATAAAAATCCGCATATACTACAAACTCGGAGAAACATTTTTACGACTTGAAGGTTTGAACTCACGTTTCGTTTATTAGTAGTCCAAATTACTATACATCCATTGAGCCATCAACTTTCTCTACATATTATATACGATTCTGATGACTCATAAAATTGCAACTAATATTCACTGACTCTATAAGACTTCTACGATTTCATGGGAAATACACAGTAACATGAAAAGCCACGTAACTAACATTATCCTCAACTCTAAAATTGTCTAGAAAAGCAAAAGCATTTCTAGAATATATTGAATGCTTGTCTGTTGTTGTATTTCAATGTTTCTTCTTCGATTGCAAACGAAACACCTAAAACGTAAGCTGTCACTCATCATTTTGGATGTTCATATTAACCAATCTTCAATAAAGATTTCACCTTTAAAAATATTCGCGAAAGACCCAGACTTTGTTCACAATTTAATATTCATTGTCTTGCATGCTTTAAATGAGTTTTCTTAACTATGTCTACACGTAAAACACTAAAACACAGTGCAGTGTTAAAGTAAGTTTGTTTCACGTAATTCTCTTATTACAATTGGCTTTGGGGCATGTCGACAGCTTTGCTAGCCCGGTTCCATCCTACATATAACAGTGTTCCAGATTTCTGTCTGATCGCCTATCCTTCTTCTACTGTCTTCGCGGTTGGAACCACATCAAGAGAGGAAAGAGTCGCGGCGCGTTTGGTGTGTCTATGCACTCGCTTCCATGACTCGTGCGACCACTTTCATTGTTGTTTGATCTACCGGGCTCACAAGGTGTGAGGAACTGCTATCCCATTCAATCTGCATTGCACTCTCATCGAGAAGATTTCTCGCGCGCGCACACGTACTCCATAAAGGTGCTTGAATCGTTTCTGTGAAATCCTAATTAATCGTCGACTACTTCTTTGCCCTCAGGACGACACAAAAAAACAGACTCTTCAGCATATTGTGAAAGTTATCCACTTTCGACAGTGAGTAACTTTTTTTCATTTCTTTTTCAATCTCCCCCTGGTTTTTTAGTTTAGTCAATTGTGAATTTATTGATGAATGAAAAAGTATAATTAAATCGATTTAATCGACACGTGAAGAAGTATTATAATGTGATGATAAACGTAAAATGACTACTTTGCAACAGAATGATTCTAGAACTTTTTAGCAACAAAACAAAATATTTTGATTGATGAATTAATTAATTAATATCCTCAACATTAAAACAAATTTAATAAATTGATTTAAATATGAGAGAAAAATGAGATATGAGATTCAATAAAGTAATTGTATATGAAATAATTTTATATAGTTTTAAATGTAGTTTATAAGATGTGCATTATTGATGTAATGAAATATACGCGGCGCAATTTCTCTTGATGTAAAATGTTTTGTATTTACGAGAATATTCTTTTATACCATGGGAATGAACAGTGAAGAAACACACTTATCTCTAGAGAAATAAGATGGTTCCATATTTGATTGTAAAACTCGTTATGACGTTAGTAACTCAACTATACGTCGAGAAATAAAATTCATGATTTAAATTTCATCATTGTTTTTCACTTCAATTCTTTCATCAAATATGACAAAGGTACAACACTAAAGTCTGCAAATATTTTTAGCATTTTCTAACTTTTTACATAATTGCAATTTTCGTTCGTTTTAGTTAAATCATGAGTTCATTTGAAAGTAATAATTATAACTTCATTAATTAATTATACTTTATATAAAATAAAATAAAGGAAGTACAGTGTAATTATATACAATACAAAATTTAATTTGTTTGTGTAAACAAAGTATTTAATGAAAATAGTTAGATATTTAAAAATATTAATACCAAACTCAACAACTACTCTTTGAAAATGTAAAATATTCGAGAAATTTATCGGCTTCCGGAATACATTCATACCGAAATAGTTTAAAATATCGGACTACTAATTTACCCTTCGATCTATAGTAGACAACTTTTCATGCAAATTTGGACATAAAACTTGAAACACAAAATTATACTTTAAATGTGTATTGATTAAAACCTAACAGATCCTTGATTTATGGAAAAAGTAAAAATGAAGAATATTTTTTTAATGTGAATAAACAATTTTTACGAAAACTGAAATATAATTAAATGAAGAATTTTAGTTGATTATTTTTTAAGAAGAATTACTGTTAAAAGAAAATTCAATTTAGCCACTAAGAAAGCCTAAGCTGAGTTGAATTACGAAATGTGCTCCAGACGCATCGCTGGAGCGCGAAAATGCTGTAAAAAAGGAAAAAAGATTAGCTGCTGATTCAGACGTTATCATTCCAAAATGAGGTACACACGGTTTTGCCCTGAAAGTAGATATTGCGCTCACACCGAATTTTATTACACATACTTTACAAGCAATTTGTACACATAAAACCACCATCTGGTACAAAAAAAGGTATATTCATTGAACGAAGCTCGATGATTCGACACTATTACAGACAATAAATGAATACTTTTATTATATAAAAAGCGCTGAAAAATGCATCAGTGATAACAATAAACAAATTTTAATTATAAAACTTTGCTTTTTCAGCATACCAATTTATTTATTATTTACGCTTTAAACTTCACCAAACGAACGTAAATAATTACATTATTCAAATATCAAATGTTAATTAAACCGCAATTTGTAGTTTCGAAATGGCACAGTTTTAGGTAAAATTTAAAATATAAAGGATATTAACTCAATGAATATTTAATTAAAATTAACTTGATCGCATGTAAAAAATAAATTATTTTTTATAATTAAAAAAATAATGTTCATGTTGCAAAACAACTCTTTCATGAATTACATTTTCTTTTTGTAAAATAATGCCTTTGAAAAATATTTATAATCAACTAAAGTTACAGAGTAAATTTTTCATGACAAATCGCAATGTAATTATAAGTATGGAGTCTCAGAGATAAGAGAAAAGAGTGCGTGAAATGATTGTCAGTGGCTAATTGAAATTTTTGCAAAACTAAACTCAAATGTAAACTTTTTCAAGACGATAAACAAAGAGGCTGTAAACTCCTTTGTATAATTATACATAAAACTTAATTCGTTACTATTTAAATGTGTGCACTTTATTTTGCGAACTATTTCATTTGACAGTGATTTTAATTATTCTGCGACAGAATAGATAAAAGAGATATGAGATACAAGTGGAAAATGACACTTTTGACTGTTAATTAATACGTGTTTGGAAACTGCGATAAATTTGAGGTGATCTTTTATGATAGAACATTAAAGACGATGAAAAGTTTGGATGACTGATAAAATACACATGTGTCGACATGGTATATTGATCGCACGCGAATGATTACATAACAATACTGATTCAAACATTGGGTAAAACATTAGCATACAACCGGTCGTTTCCAAAGTATCCGAGGAGATGCGGATTTGGAATTTGATTATCCGGTAACCGGAAAGTTGCATCTATCCTGAGGCTTATGTTACGAAAAAAAAACTTTAACCTTGTGTAATACTTCTCAGCATATATTGTCCTTTGCAACATGCATACATTAGTTAATTCAATTAACACAAAAATCCTACTTCAAGTCAGATAAATAAAGAAATAATTTGTTTTATTTTTTTTATATTTGTTTAAATTGGCATGATAATATCTCTGGCTTCCGGTAATGATCAATAACTATATATGTATTCCCTATACACTCATCTAGTTATTACTGATAGCCACAGATATAATGTATATATGTCTAAAAATATTTGTTTTTCTTTTATAACTCTGTAATTCGCTAATAACTTGCATCTAATTTAGGGTTTTTTCAATGCGTAATCAAAGTGACATCACTTCTGAAGGGTTTAAATTCGTTGACCTGTATGAAGTTTGCTTCTGTTAAACTGGCTCAAAATGTTGTTAAAGTGCAATCGATTAAATGGCGATTGTGTGCTTTACAGTGTGTTAATTTGCGCGTTAAATTGTATCAAAATTCCTTGCGTTATAAATATATCTACTGATAACAGTATGATTTGACAGAACGCTGCGTGTTAGGATAAAGATGGATAAACCTTCTCATTAGATATTGTTTATGAAATTGAATATTATAATACAAATTACTTTATCAACTTTATAAGTAAAAGTTATATGCAAAAAATAATTCATATCATAATTTTTCTTGAATCGATCTCATAAAATCAATTTAAAAAATAAAAGTGTTATTTCGATCAAAAGTTTTGTTAGTTAGTAATAAATAAAATAATAGTAGAGCAAATATCAAGTTTTTGTTATTTATACCCGCTTCGGCCGACTCAGTTTCAAGATCTGATCAGTTTCCAACGACTGTAGGATATTGGGAAACTGCAGAAATTTTGCGAAAGGTTTACTACCTCCGCTCATATAAGTTAGAAACTAGATATAATAATGTCCATTATAACAACATTAGTACTTCTATATTCGTATGATTATTATCCAATATTGCAAAATATTTGTGACAATATAAATTATTTCACATGTTGTAAAAATAAAATTTCTATTTTTTAATAAGGTATAACTTTAATACGATAACTATGTTAATTATCTGAGATTATTATCATTAAATAGGTACTTTAAGATTTTACTTAGCTCCATCTCTCAGGTGTATAATGACAATATTGATCCTCGTATTCGGTATCATCATTATCTTTGTCCGACGACAAAGATGTAACTACGGCGAGCAATTACAATGGAAAATAATCAGCTTGATTAACTATATTTATATCTCTTTGATATTCCAGAAACCGAATCCTTTCGCGCAACACATTACTCAAATTTAATTAATTCATATTAACATTTCAATTACGCCCGAATAAAATGGTTCATTACTCTCGTAATAAGCCGTATTAGGTTATATATATGTATAGGAAATTAAAACGTGATATTGATTACATCGCAACGTCACAAAGTGATCATTACTTTTGCAATTAATGAATTCATGTTTTATCATCATTCCGCTAATTATTCATTGTGAAAATAAACGCACAAAAAGTGTTCGCTGTAATTTGACTTGGTATATGGTTGTAATTTATCAGCCTCGTAACATTCTATGAACAATTTAATGAAAATCTTGCAAAATTGTTTGATAGTTACAAGGAACACATATATATACTTGTATAATACATAATGCGGAAGTTTCGGTGAGAAATTTGTTGTGGGCAAATACCTGTTAAACTTTTAATTAACCGAGATAAATCAAATTTTATTCGCAATTTATTAATTGAATTGAAATAACGTCGAGCTTTTCTAATACTACGACAGTTTTCATAAAAGAGATTAAAACTTGTAAATGGAAACTATATGAAGGTCGTTTTGCTTTTTGCTGCTAATTTTCTACATTTAAAAAAGAACGTAGAAAAGTTTAACGCCGTCATTAAAATAAAAAATATGATATTCCCGTAAGGTAAATTTCACGCGCCTCATCCGTGTACTTTTATTCGCTTCTTTTATTTTTCGGCAGAAAAAAACTTTTTTCGTGTCTTTCTTTAATTGCGCTTATGTAAATTTCAATGAAATAATAGATATCATTTCTTGGATGAAACATTAAATTTTTACGACCATTAAGACACAAAACGTAAGTAAAAAAGCAATATGAAATTTAAAAAGACAAAAGTAGCAAAAGCAACTGAACATTTGATTGAAATTGAAAACTGTTCATAAAATCTTGTTATTTCATTGTACTGACTTTCGCCGCGGCTTAGTCGTCGTTTAATTGGCGCATATCTTCGTATTTCGAGAACATTTCTCAGTATCCAATAGATCACGTCACTTCGTCCCGAGTGATGTGAAATCACTAAAACGCGGAAGTGCTTAAAGCTCTCTATACCTATACTACTACCACCATTGACGTTTCATCCAAAGAACAGTGTAATAATTCACTGCACTCATCGAATATTCGACATTGAATGAACCTCTTTACTATCCAAATTACATTTCCTAAGTTTCACTATGTAAGACTGTCTATGTCAACAAGGACGGAAGATGTGTTCATGCTCTGTTTCATGCGCAAAACAAATTCACCGAGTTTCTACAGGATATGCTATTTGTTGATGTATTTAAATTTAAAGGGCTTCCAACAATTTTGTATCCGAATTTAAGAAAAAATTTTATATGGATTTTATTTATTTTATTTCTTTTAAATTAAAAAAATAATCTATTTAAAATTTACCTTATCGTAATGAGGCATATTTTTGCTTATTTTTCGATAAAGAGATTATAAGAATGAAAAATTATGCTTTGAACTTGAATAAAAACTCACCGGAGGAGAACTTGACTCTCGCTTTATCTGTGCAAGCGGAAACACTCACTTTATTTGGCGCGATTAGTGGACGTCCGTTAATCGCAGAGATGCCGCAGATACAGTGAAAATCGAAGTACAATGACACCTCATACCTGTAAAATAATTATACTACTGTAAATCAGATGTTCATCGGATTATCATTAGCTAAATGCAAATTAATTTTTCATCATTTTTGTATTTCATTTATTTTATATAACTTATTAAAACATGTAGAACTTCGTAAGTGATGTATAATTAATATTATTTAACTTAACGTCTCAAAATTATTCGAGACGTTAGGTTAAATAATATTAATTAGAAACTAACTTGTGTTTTAATGTTCAAATAATATTAATTTCTATCAAATTCAGATTCTGTAAATACTGATACTGATGATACTTTGAAAAGATATATTTTCAGTTATTAATATACGACACAGTACAAGATATAAATACCACTTTTACATGATTAAATAATAAATATAAATAAATTAAATTTTGTACTCGAAAAATAATAAATAAACTAAAATGAAAATATAATAGTGTTTAATTTTATTGTATATATAAAAAGCCATATTCATTCACAAAAATTTTATTGTAATATAATAAAAATAACAATTTATTGTTTAAGTGGTTCAACAATGAAATTCCCAAGCTTTCAACAAAAGAACTATTGTAATGAAAGAAGTAGAGTGATATGTTAATCTTTTTATTTGTACCATTTGAAATATGCTTAGTTGAGATCGCCGAAAAGTTAGGTTTTAAATTCATTATACAAGCTTTAAAAAAAGCCTATATGATAAAAGAATGTAATGTATTTTATACAACGACAAAGTAATTTTAAAAATAACATCAAAAGCAACAAGAGAGAATGGAAAAGGAAAAAAGTATAATACTTTTTATGATTCGTATTATTAATAAAAGCTACAAATAATTTGCATTTACTCCCGCGTAAAATTCGTTTGAAAGATGCAAAATGTATGTTACTCTAGTGAAATATATGTATCATGAAATAAATCTGATATTACAGTTAATGTTCGAATCAAGTTTTGATACTAAAAATTATATTTTTAACTCTTTTTCTCTAAGTTTGAGAATTGATTATTTAATAACATTTGCTTTATCAGGATATGCCTTATCGATTACCTGTGTTACTACTACTGATGACTTCTTCATTAGACTTTGTACGTTCAAACAGTGAAAACTGGGATAAATGTGGTGGTAGACTGGAGCGAGCCTTGGATTCAATTCGACGAGAATCCAGCAGGAAAAATCGCCTGGAAGATGAGGAGCAAAGATTAGTCTACCAACAAAAATTAAAGTCAGCGCCTCTTGAAATGATCGTTTCACGTATAGTCGTTAAGGTAATATTACATCTCTTCAATCTTCCAAATCAGTATTATAATTATTACTCAAATTATAATTTTCGTAATTAGAGTATATTATAATATAACATTTGTATCTCGATAACACTTCCGCTTTTTAAGTTTTTATATTTTCCAAAGATGAAAACAAAATCAAATAATAGTATTTATTCCACAACAATTACCTAATACATGTAATTTAATGAAAATTACTTAAGTTATTATTTTTTGTGTCGCTCATCAATACATTATTTTCAACAAAATGTACCACTTTTTTATATCTTTATACTCATAAAAAAGTATACACTTTTTTTGAACTATTTATCTATTCTTTAGTATAACGGATTTTTATCACATTTATCAAAACCTACTTTTCTTATTTTCGTGATTCTCTTTGTATGTATACTTTTCTTAACACGCATATGTTCCTTGACTCTACGTTATAACTTTAATAACTTTTTTTAACATGTACATCACTTAAATATTATTTTCATTAAAAATACATTTATTTTTTTCATTAAAAATAAAGTTAATCAATTAACTATTTTTATTATAAAAATTATAGGTGCCACAAGATTTGCGGTTCCGCGGAATTGGACCATGGGCAAAGGTCGACCGATGTATCTATGAGCCTAGCAACAACTCGGTACAAACGAGGGTTATATTCAATGACCTTTCAGTTTCCGGGTTGGTTTCTTTACTGCCTCTCACTCACAATGTTGACATCCCCGGAGAATCTTGTCGGATGTCTTTGAGATTACGTCGTGCAGGTGTTGAATTTTATACGAATCCTATAGCAAGAGGCCGCGGTCAAATGAGAATAAGAACCGAGTCGAGCTTTCTGGAGCCAAGATTTGCATCCATTTATGCATACGGATGCCACCCAACTAGACATGACAAACAAATCAAGCGACAAGATAAGTGGCCGCCGTATTCCAGACCCACGGAAGAGGTACAAACTTGTTAACATGTTAATCGATTTTGCACTCTTAAATGATGCTTAACAACATTGACGTGAGATTCTTAATGCGATAAGTTTGACACGACATAATTATACTTGTGCATATTTTATTCTTTCTTATTATAATTTAAGTGACGATTAATTTGTCATGTTTTTTATGGTCTTTTGATACAAAATCTAATTTAACTTTTATAATAACAAATCGAATGAATTATAATGTAATGCAACGTAGAATGTTGCGAATAAAATTATGTTTTAATATTTATTTTTTATTGTTATTAATTGTTATTAATCATTGAGTTAATGTATTTTATTGAAGTATTTTACAAAAGTATTATATTACATTTTTGTGAAAAAGTTATTTGCAATAAAAAATTTTTAAAGAATTTTATAATTAAACTTTTAAGAGATCTTTTCTACTGATGAAACATGGATTAATTGAACTTTTATCACGTGAAATTTCATACTCAAGAACATATCGTACATTTTATGAGGTAAAACAGAGGTGTGCTTTTAAAGGTGAAATATTAATATTTCATTCTCTCTAAAAATAAGTTTTGAGATTTTGGAAAAAAAGTCAATTATTAACTAGAATATGATTTTCCACATTTCATAAAATTAATCGATTAACTAAAAAAGCACATATTTAATAATAAACAGTTTATTATATTCAAACAAAAAATGTGTGTTGTCAATATTTGACATGAAATGATGCAAAGTAAAATTGCATAACGATAATACTCAATTTTTACATTATACGTTTAAAATATAAATCATGTCACAATGTTATCTTTGCAATATAATTGATGGCACTTTTGTTTTATCTCCTTTACGATCATTATGGCGCAGAAGCATTGGACGTATTATCTGATTTTTAAAACCAATAAGAGAAAATAACAATATATGTCGCAATGAATTTAAACAAAAATACTAATTAAGATATTTCAAAAATCTTTAATATATAATCTATCATTTTCATAATAAATTTAAATTCAAATTCAAATAAATTTGAATTCAAATTGAAATTGATTACTTTATTCAATAATATGAAACATATAATATTATAATTCAAAAATAAGTGAAACATATCTGCTCATATCTAATTTATCATCACTCACTTTAAGCCCATCACAGTAGGACCTTCATTGAGTGATGACTACGATTCGCCAGAACCGCGTGAACTTGCAGCAGTGTCAAGCGACGAGGACGTTATTGTGGTGAATGAAAGTAGAACACCGCAAACATTTTATTCAGCCCGACCTGGTCTTGGGATATGGCGCGACAGCTCCTGGGTGACAAAGACACGTCGTTCCACGGACAATCCCTCGACTTCGGGAGTCTGGTCGTCGAGCCAAGTCCACGAGAGATTAAGATTTCGCAGAAATGCGGATTACGCAAACGACGCGGAGCCAACGCTGAGCCAACCTAATGGACAAAATGTATCAAGCTTGTCGAATGAAAAATCGATTATGCAAGTTATCACTGCGTCGGACTTTGTCTCTGCGAATTCGCTCAATTTGACAACATTGGAAGAAAACTTGGGATTAAGTGATGACGATACGATCAACAAATTTGCAAATAAACATGAGACATTTTCTCGTGAGCCGCGTGAAATATTTGTAGAAGAAGAAGACGATTTGGTGGACAATCCGGATTTAATCAGTCGCGACTGGCAATCACGAGAAAATATAGCGCAGGAAATGGAGGATATCTTTTTGCGCGGAGCAAGCGAGGCGCTCACACGCTATATTGAAAAACAATTACACCCGGCGATTAAAGAAACGCTCATGCTGTCCATGGGATATACCATTAGTTATGGATAGCGACGTTTGGCTCTCAAATTGCCTGAAAGTGGTCGTAATTGTTATCCGCATTATTAGACCATTTGTATCATTAGCGTGTATATATCGAACCATTTGCTACTAATTATTACCGCAATGTACAAAAATATGTGTCTGTGAACAATATTTTTTTTGTGATCATTATCATAATATTATGAATGAAAAACAAATCAATATAATAACATTTTTAGTATGTTATTTGTAATTCAATATATTGAGATATTTTTGTAATATTCATCGTTTATATTTAATATTAACATTAACATTATATTTTCTTCCAATTTGTATTGATTCTTGTTAATGATTTCATTTTATATGAACTGATTCAATTTTGAATTTTAAAGATAATTAATTAAATAAAGTAGATCTAGTAAATTGACTCTCGAATTAAAATTGCTCTTGAAATGTAAAGTGCAATTTTAAAATTATATGAGTATTTTAGTGCTATTAAACAGTAAAAGGTAAACAGATTTATTATCTGTGTCATTTTAATAATAATTATGTTTATATTATACGAAACCTAAGTTATTAATATAAAAATTAGTACAATTTAGATTATCTATTTATAAGAAAGATATACGTTTGTAATAATCCAATAATTTAAGCAAAAACGTTTGAATGACAGATAATATCTCAAATTTTATGGCTGTATTATTGTAATTGACATTTATAGCAAGAAGTTCAAAACACGTTGTTAATATCGTTATCTTGACATTAATGCGGATTGTATAACTATTCGTATTTGTATGAAAAATGGTTTACTCTTTGCAACATAAAAAACTTGCAACCAAAAGAAATACCAAAATTGTAAATATTCTTTGATATATATATTTTTTTTATATTTTTCAAATGAATTTGTTTTTGAAGTTACTTTTGTATACAGATTTAATTTATTAACAAAGTTTTAATAATAATACTTTTATTTGTAAGAGCAATAGAATTTAAATGTATTAATGTTAAGATATCTAGTATTATAAAATATTTAAGATATTTAGTATTATCTTTTAAGTTAATTAACACTTAAAAGAAAATTTTCTATACGATCTTATAATACCGTAGTTCTGAAAACTTTTTTATACAGATAGCTCATAAAGTAATTTTTTCCATAAATATTCAGTATTACTATGAATACAATAATTTGATTCTTGAAATCTCATCTTATACTAACATTTTAGTTGGCAAAATTAAATCCCAAAGATTATTATTATGTGCTCAAAAGCCGCCTCTAGTCCTTTGTTTAAGGTAGGACTATCATGAAACGACTTTTATTAGGATTTTTTAAAACTGTATGTTTTAAGTATTTTTAAGTCAATTCCAAAACTTTCTGTCCTAGTTAACCGTTTAGTTATGGAGATATTAATTATCAAAGATAAGTAATTTAACATTGGAAGTACAGGCAAACGTATCAAAATCAACGCTTTCATTGTCATTATATATACAGGGTGACTGGAAATAAATGATCAGTAGACAATGAGTTGGTAGACGCCTTCTACTGGTGTCTACTGACCACCAGTAGACACTAGTAGACATCACTATAAAAACTTTATTTTTTTTTTTTTTTTTTTTTTTTTTTTTTTTTTTTTTTTTTT
>JABFPJ010000982.1:0-30382 GCA_022817425.1 Gryon sp. ZL-2020 | reverse complement strand
GCCATTAAATGTTTAAAATTTTAATTCTAAAATAACTACTTTTATTGTTAAATACTCTTACCAATTTCAATGCTACATCGATTACATTTCTATGGCAATTTCAAAATAACAATGCTTCAAATAACTACTTTTGAATTCATTCAAAACATTTGTTGAAAAAGTGTCGCAACAATGTGTCTTGCGCACACCATTCTGCGCACCACGCATATAACTTATGAATGCAATTGTAAAGTTGAAACTTGAATTTTCAATTGCGACTTGAATTTTCAAGTAAAGGATTTGAATATAAGACACAGATTTAAAGTTATAACTTTAAAATAAATGTAATATACGTCCATTCTAAAGTCGAACTTTAAAATTACAGCATATATACTTGCATTTTAAATTAAAACTTCAAAACTGAAGCATCTATGCTAGAAAACATGGTTGAAAAATAAACTACCTTTTTTACAGTGTATAATATTCGTATTCATATAAATAAACTAAAAATTACTGATAGCCTTATTTTGGCCATTTTTGTGGGCCTCATTAGCTGATACTTGTAACTTCTTGCCATAACTAGGCCGTAAAAAGCTTATAGATAAGCTGCTATGGTGTTAGATTTATTATTATTGTCAATGTCAAACAATATATAATACAAATTGTCGTATAATAATAATTTTTTAAGCAAAAAATTGGAAATTTTTCATAACCATAATTTAGCCATTTGTTAGCCTTATTGTCGGGAATTTATGAGAAGCTGGCCTTAACAAAGCCTAAAGATATACACAAATGTTTTATGTTTGTATCAGAACTGTAATTATGTTACATATTATCATATATCAATACATAATGTATTAATCTGAATTACTCGTCCGGACGCTGAAAAAGAAGAAGAAGACTACGTTTCTTAATTTGAAATTTGTTTTTATTGTTTTTTGTAGGTTGAAAATCGATATTTGTTCGTATCTGAAAAGAGACACGGTAGTGCTGGCCGCACAAATTTTGTGCGTAACTTATATGTCCTTGGCCAAAGACACTACCGTGTCTCTAATATAACAATAAATTCAAGATTACAAATATATAATATATTCTCAGTTAACAAGAAAAATATTGCATATTTAGCAAGATATTTACCTTAGTGAACACATATATTTTTAAAAATTTTAGTTAGATGAATAAAAATATATTTAAAAACGTAGATTTTAACAAAGAAGTTGTGTATTACAGTTTTTAGTACATATTACCTAAAAAGGTGTACAATCTTAAAAAATTATTGGAACTCCATATATTATAGGCTATACTTCAAGATAAACCTACCTTAAGAATTTATGTTCGATTTACTCAAATTAAATTATTATTTAACATTATTTCGTTTTTTAAATGATATAGTTTCTCAAATATCTAAAAAGATTCATTTAGCCTTAACAGCGTTTTAACAAGGAACGTTTTTTTAAGCTGCTTTGCTGTTTAACTATATAGAATCAATGATGAATTACGTAGACGATGATCCAAGCGAGCTCGTGATCCGACGTTTTTAATCTGCTTTTTCGTCATTAATCACCTACAAAGAAATTGTTATCAGTTTTTTAGGTTTTTAATTTGACAGAATTTTTTTTCGTGTGTTCCCTTAATTGATTTTACAACGACTGACCTACGGAAAGCATAAACCTACGCAAATGTATATTTTTGTCATATCAGTTTATAAAATATTTAATTAGTTATACTGTCATAAAAAAATATATATCATAAAATATTATACATTCCGAAATAATGAAATTCAGTAATTAAGATGGAATAATTAATGAAGGAGTTGAATTCCTAGTGACTGGAATGCATTTAAAGGACACTTTTATAGACCAATTGCTATTAATAATTTTATTTTAAATAATGAACCGATAATTTAAAACAGAAGTTGGTTAGTAATAATTAAACGTATTTAAAAAAATAAAAATGTTTTTCTCTGCCAACCTCCGTTATTCATTTTTACGTTCTGTGGCAGTGGCATTAATTACTTATTATCTCCAATCAATCAAGAATATTTTCACGAAAAGTAATGTGTAATGCATTTTAAAAAAGACATCAACGCATGCAAATTTCGCGTGCAAATATTCCATCTGGACAGTATACAATTGGGTCACCCTTCTCTTTCGTGCACTTCATTACAAACGGAGAGCGTACATCGTAATCGCGAATTACTGTCTGAGAAATTAAACGTCAACGTGAACGAGTCCACTTTTGTCAGTCATATCGGCCTACTGGCTGCACTAAACGACAGAATCAAATCTTTCACACAGTTTCTCATCACTAAAAGTGTAGGTAATTGTCCAACATAGTCAGGGAATAAGTTAATCAATTATCTTAATGACGCTTATTATATCAATTATAATCGCAAAACTTTTAAGCTTTAATTTATTATACGAAATGTTTTTTAACAAATATTTGTATAAATACAAATATTAATTTTACAAGCCATTTAGAAAAGATATATATACAATAAAAAAGCAATTAAGATTTGTTACAAGTTTAAAAGGATAAAATTTTGTTGAAATATTATTTTAATATGCAATAAACTAATTATAAACATCAATAATTATTTTCTTTATTGATTGAATTTATATATTTTGCAATAGTTTTATAGATAGTTGTTGATATTTAAAAATAAAAATTACTTCAATTTTTAATTACGTCATAAAAATAAACTATTTTTATTTTATCGTCAAAATTAAAACTTTTTTATTTAATTTTTTATACGTAATTTATAATAATGTTTAAAATAATTCAACAAGTAGAAATATTAAGTAAATTACTTTAATAAAAATTTTATAACAAGAATAAATTTATTTTTTATGATATAGGGAGAACTATTATTATTAATATTTAATAATTTATTATATTTAGTTGTAAAATGATGCTGTAATTAGTTCATTATATTTTGTTGTAGAATTTTAAATCTTGTTTTGAAACACATTAATGAAAATCCGGAAATCGTTACTACATTTTAATTTTCACATACTTTCATAGTTTTTAAGGGAGATGAATGAAGGCTATTCAATATACGTGGAAAATCGATTTAGTAGTATGACAAGCGAAGCTGTACATACATTAATGCGAGTCATACCATCATTGTAATAAAAAAGACACAATTATCACTGTAAAAAATAATATAATGTATAATATTTTAAAGAAAATAAAAATAAGTTCTGTATAGTAATAGAAATCTAAATTATAGATCAAGAAACTACTTTTAAGTAATTGAAAGTTGTTCTTTAAATTGCTAATATAACATTTCAAAAGCAATAAATAAATAAGTTAATATAAAATAAATAAATTAAATTATAAACGTATTCAATGTGATTATTCAGCTATATAAGAGCAAAAGGGATAGAGCTAATGGTCATTAAATTAGGGAAACAGAGAAGCAGTGAATTTGATTCAAAAATCACTTTAAGCAAATCCAAATATTATAATATAATCAATAAAAAGAAAATGTGCTATAAATCACAAATTTTACTTAAACATTGTGATATTATTTTTAAAAGAAAAATACTTGTTTAAGAAAGCAACTCCCGTTATGCACATTTTATAATAGCGTGATAAATTAAATTCTATTGAAATTAAAACTAATAGGCTCGTAAAATATACGATTTTGAATGTCATTTTTCAAAATGCTATTTAAGACGTCCGTGATGATGAACAAATAATTTTTTTAGGTAATCTGAACTAAATTACAATATTTTTAGTATTTTTGGCCTGGAGATTTTTTGACCTGCATAACATTTTTAATTATTGTATTTTCCCGAAACGTCAAAGAAATTGATGATACATCTTTCGTTTTTAATCTTCCCTGAATATATACGAGGAAATACAAAATTTTTTCTTACAAATTATTTTTTATTTATTTATTTTTTTTCCATTTTTACGTTTATTAAATATAACAAAAACAAAAGCTGATTACTGAAACATAAAATTATTAATAATTGAAATGAACTGAAAAAATGGTATGGGAATTAAATCCGCTAAAGAAAATAAGAATAAAAGGAATATTAAATATTTATAGTAAATTATAATAAAATGCTATAATAGCAACACAAGCTTTATCATTGTCTACAAATAAAATATATTTAAATACCACAAATTGTTACAACTTTATATAATGAAAACATTGTGAAATATGTATGTAAAAAATGTTATTTCAAAATTAAGATTAACACTTAAGTTTTGCAGAAATAATTTAATATTGAAGGCAAGAATAGAACAACATTGCGCGTGCACGCTCAAAATGTTTGCCTTACAAAATATAACATTACGCACATTTTTTAATTTGTGTTTCTTTTTTTAGTTATTCTTTCATTTTCTTACAATTCGTGCTAAAAGAAATTCAGCTGTAGAAATGCACACTTATGTACATACACCATTACAATTATACATATGTATGGAAATATATATATATGTAAATATATATATTATATATACTGATTTATTTATATGTATATGTTCAATAAGCCCCTCGTTGGTATCACTATGAGTGCCACCCCTAGCTTTTTACATGTTTGAAATAATAAATCTCCATTAACTCTTAAAATATATTTCCAATGATTATTTATTCTAGTCAATTATTTATAACACTAGTCATAAATATTAATAAAATCTTTATATATTAAAATATCGAATTTATTCTGTCACGTGGTATTTCGTGCAATACCATGGATAAAAATACAATGGTTTCAATTAACAATTGCCGATAGGGTTGTTGGCCGGCAGGCAAAACTTTGCGCGACAAAGAGTCAATAACTGACGAAGCAGCACTAACGGTACAAAATAATAAAAAAGAAGACTCACGTTCTTATTAAATAAAAAAAAAAAATATCTTTTTCCACGGGGTGGTGTTAAGTCTGGTCGTCGGCAGCAGGGTTCTGTCGGCGACGAACAACGGCGATGAAGGTGAAAAATTAGATGCAAGTCGTTTAACGATGTGGAATCTCTTGTGCGCACAAACGGGCCACGTTTTGCGCACCAAAACGGGGTTTGGAGTAGAACTCGCGATTTAATTTCTCAACAAAATTAGGGGGTAAAACTATTAAAGAAGGTTGAATAAAATACGTAAAGAAACTTCGCGTAGGTCCTAGCACACGTTTGAGGAAAGTTCTAGTTCCCCTCTGCGAGACTTCGCCTCAGCACGCATAGATAAAGTGCCGGCTATCAATCACCGATAAGGTCATTAGAATGTCCATCGATAACTCCTGAACTTCGGCAAATGGTCAGAGTTGACCGGCTAAAGTTCGACAGTGCTCCGCGGGTCAGACTTCCTCTTCTTTTTCAAATTTTCGATTTCCTGTTCTTGCGTACTTGACTGTCGTTTGCTTGACTGTGAATATCTCCCTACAACCTTACTGACTCTCATCTTCACACTCCATGATTCCTGTTGGCTTGTGCCCCGCTGAGGTGGCTGCTAGTCTCGATTCCGTCCACGGCGGATAGAGCATACAATATACACTCAGATAAGCAGCCGCCTGATTTTTTGGTTGTTGTAAACTATTTGAACACTGGCTTTGCCAGTGATATATACGCATAGATAGACGAGAATGAACGGTAGTGTGTGAGCATGCAATACCTAGGCGACATATTTTGGCCTGCCGGTTTGGTGGTCCGAGGTATAGCAGTTTCAATCCTTTTAAATATTATGAATTAACTGAGCCATTTTCTTTACGTCACCAAAGTTGTATATCGAATTATTTAATTATTTATGTATTTTGATTGGTTTATTTAGTGCTAATTTCAAATTTACATGATTTTCTTACTATACTTTTTCTTAGAAATGTTTCATTTTAACTTCTACATTAACATATTACCATACTAAGGGTAGCTGTATACACTTTACCAAAATCCATTGTTTCTAGTTCACCAACGAAGGGTTGAATTTAAAATGTTTATTTATAAAATACACTCGTATCACAATTAATATATTGGAATTGTAATACGAGAATAGTTTACTTATTCGTATTTTAAATACATCTCATAGGTCTAATAAACGAAACAGTAAAATTGAACAAATGTATGGAGAATGATCAATACTGACAAAAATCTACAAACACCAATGAACAATTTTGCTGCTTTGTTTGTTTCAAATGTAAGATAAGTTTGTTTTTTGTGTCAATTTTTACTTTCTTTTGATGTAGCAATGAAATACACATAATAATATATTAATCTACTTTGCTAATAAATATAATTAAAGTAAACTACATTGTTGTAAAAATACACTTAATTTGACGAATGAAAACAACAAATAAACAATTTGATTATTCTGATTTCTGTAGTTCACATTTGTTTGTTTGTTATATAAATGAAATGTATAAAGTACAACGGTGTTTTTTAATATAAAATATATAACTCTATAAATCTCTGTATCGTTAAAAATGATCAATCATTATTTATTACATTAATAAACATAAAACAACATTCCTTAAACGAATTCATACATAAGAACATTTGTATTGTCAATCAATGGAACGAAGTCCTTTTAATCCTTCATCTCGTTTTATTTTCTTAATGTATCAATTCTTGTTTATTCATTATTGATTGTTTACTGATTATACACCGCGAAGCTCGATTTTTTAAGAACTAAACAGATTCGCTTCGTTGATAGGCGATTATAATTTGACGTTAGTTTTCAAAGGACAGAGACTTGTTTGTAAGTCGTGCAGCAATGTTAGATTTACGATGTAAAAACGACAAGGTATAGTGACAGGACGGATAATGTGTGAGTGCTCTAAGAGAGCATCCTTTCTTCGGGTATAGTTGGGCTCGTAGCAGATGGCGCTGTAGATGCGCGACGTGATTCTGTCTCTCTGAGAGCTTCATCAAAACTTTGCGTTGAATTTGATCGGGACGGAACGACTTTCGTCTGTAAAATAAATTCAAAATATGATCAATAAACTGGAATAATATAAATATATTAATGAAAACTGATAGATTTGTTAAACATTAAAATTAAAATTTATAAGTTCTATCGGTTGTCATAGATTAATTATTTGTTAATTCATAGGGTCTCCACCGAAATGTGTTAATCATATTTAAGTATTAACATTCATTTTTTACATATATATATTTTTTATCTTATTATTTTTAAATGTAAAAAACGTATCAACCGAACTTTTTAAAATTATTTCATTATTTTTTAAGCGAAATAAGAATAAAAGTAATTATTGACAGAAATTAAACAAACAAAGCTAATGAAAATTAATGAAAAAATTCAAAATAAACAAATACAGAAATTCTCACTCAACATTTGTGTTTAAGTATATTTCGAATTCCAATTTTTCCACTTTTTCCTCTTGGTGGAAACCCTGGTTTAAGATTATATTTATGTTAAGGTGAAATAGATACTTTGCCATTAAGAAATTATTATGATTCTTAAAGTAACTTTTGCAATCTGTATATATAGATATGCCAATAAGCATACTTATGTCAAATTTAAGTTAAATAAATAAATATTATTTCAATTTTAACTTTAGATATCATATTTCATAAATTAACATAGTATTTTATTTTACAAATATAGAATGAATATAACATTTTATTTTACAAACGTAAATCTTTTGCTAAATTAATTACATCTTAATAATGAAGAAGAATCTTCTTATAATTCTTTTTGATGATTTTATATTAAAATTTTAAATAATTTAATATTATTTGGAAAAAAATCTTTCCACATATTGCAATTTACATATTATAATAGAATAATTCAATTAATAATTACTAAAATAGCGCGATTTTAATTAACAAATATTGTTTTGGAAATATATTTACATTGAGTATTATATAAAGTTAATTATAATTTTATCAATTTCTTTATCAAAATTCACCTTAACATTTTCATAGGCGGATCCAACCTTTTCCTCTAAAGAGCGAAAACTGTCAGAATTTCGCATTTGTCCCAGTTTCATTTGAAGGCCACTACCAAATCCACCCAGAATGCTTGTCGTCTTTTCAGCAGTGGTTTTAAATACCGATTCAGTCTTCTGGAATCTGAATAAATGAACCAAAAAAATAACATAGTTAGTAAAATAAATATAAAAATCGTAATAAATAATATTACTTTCTTTATGATTTCAAATTGTTATTTCGAGCATAAACACTTTCAAGAATAAGAGAAACGAAAGACAAACACACTTTTGTCTTTAAATTTCATCTTCTGTTGTTTTAAATTTCAGTATGTTGATCAAACTAGACCTACGTTTGCGACAGCAAAAAGTTTTTAACATTAGAACGCAACACAAAGCACACTAACTTTTGTGTCGACATCATGGGCGATTTGTGATTTGGTTAATTGTCGCAAATACAGAAGCAACATGTCATTGTAAATACTTACAAACTATTCTGGGAGACGGTCCTGGTGAATTGACCAATTTTCTCGCCAACATTTTGATAACTGTCCATCCAACATTCAAACAAAATAAACTGTGTACTCTACACGACTATTGTGACGAAATGTACGTTACAAAAACGAAGAGAAAAAAAATGCAAAATAAACATATATAACATTTAGATATTTAAAAGATTATGATAAGCTGTGAAAAATCGTATCAGCGTTTTTGTATAAGTTGCTGCATACATCGCAATACATTTATTTCTTCTTTTGTGTTTAAAATTTTAATAAAGACTTTAAATAAATTACATTGAATAAAAAATAATCTGTTGCTATATTTCATAAATCGTTTAATTCTGTTAAATTTTTGAAGTATAATTTAAATTGCACAAATATAAAAAAGATATAGAAAATGTAAATTTTTAATAAGCAAACATTGAATAAAAAAAAATTAAATTTAATTCAAATTAATAAGTTATGAAATTGTTTAATATTCAATATTGATTACACCTAATATTTTTAAATGAATAATCCTTAATTGAAAATCGAATAATGTATTGCCTCCTTTTAATAATACTACACTAGTTTGCGAGTTCGACCATAATAATTGATACATATATGATGAATTGTATCATGCATAGTGCAAAATGTATGATGAAATACTATTATACGTACACTTGACTTTCTTTGACATTCCTGATACCTTGGTTGACGTCCTCGCTTAATTCCTTCCACACGCTGATTCCCAATTTACGTTTCAACTCCTGTGAGACTCTAACTTTGTTTGCCAAAACGACCCTCAGGGTTTGAATTTCCCCTTCGACCTTTGAAAATAATATTGCTTTAAAAATTGTATAATCACTTTGATCAGGGGAAATGGATTGAAATTAAATTAAACTCAGTGTATGTTTAATCTGTTGTTTAGATTTTCTGATATAAAACGAACTGCATTTTCGTCAATAAATTTGCTAGATAGCTGAATTTTTTAAGACATTAAACATGCAAATATTTATTTTCTTAGTTACTTTTTGTATGTTTTTAATTAATGTTCTTGTTTTATTATTTCTAAGAAAATAAAAATTTTCTTTGATGAATTAATTAACTGAAGCATTTCATTTTTTAATAATTTTTAACATATTATGATATTATGCATTCTGCTTTCATTGTACGTCAAATGTAATCATTCTGAAGAAAAGTTAATTAAAAGTTTATTTATAATTATTAACCTTTGCTAATTCTGATCTCCACTCTTCTTTTTGACGTTCTTGCTCTTCGACGGACAAGCCTTGCAGTTCACTTGCAATGCTATCTGTTGGAGATAGAGAACCTCCGGTATGAAGAGATGCATCTTCAGCTGTAACAACAATAATAAATATTTCTTACTATAATATATTATCGATGTATTTAAACAACATATTATTGAAATATTATAATAATAAATTATTTTAAGTTAAACACATTTTTTATAACTAAAAATCAAGTTTTAAATACACTATGAACAATTAATCAAATTTCTAATTTTAAAGATAAATAAATAAAACAAAATTACGTAAAATACACTCGTTGTTGTCTTTAAGCTAAGAAAATTAACGAAAAAGATGAAAAAACACATGACTGAAATGATTATTTTATATTTATCGTTTTATCAAATTTAGAAACTTTTAGAATAAAATTGTCAAAATATTTGAATTTAACTAAATGATTTGTTTAATATAGAAAAGTAAAAAGTCTTTTTTAATTAAAATATAAGTTATGTTTGTTAAATAAGTAATGCATTTCAAATACAGCTGTTTTCATTCAGTTTAATTTAAAGTTTACTAAGTTTATATTTGGAACAATTTTCGACGTGACATTCATATTATATTATATTCCGCCTTCTATATATTTATCTTTAACGTTATTTAAATAAAGAATCATATTTATATTCAAATTAAGTTTTAGCATTTTTAACTGTATATAGTTTCAGAAGCATTTTTTTACATTTACTTTACAATTTTTTTAGTTATTCGAAGTTGATATTTTAAACTTAATTTTAAAATAAAGTCTCCTCTCAAAAATTACCATTCCGTTTTTTGACAAATTTCAAAATTTTTTCATAATTTCCCTTAACTCCGAGCCTTTCCAAAATCGGTTTAATTATTCTTAAAATTCTTTCCCGCCTTTTTTCACCAATTTTCATCTGCTGGTCTCCCTCGTTTGACGCGCCATCTGGCTTCGGTTCATTAGTCTCGAATTTTTCATCCTCGCAAATAATGAGGATTTCATCAATGTCCTCGTTTGCATCCTTCCAACAGTGAACTACAATTTTGCCATCATTTTCTCCCTCGTTGACCTCATCGAAACTCGGTGTCACGGCGAAGGTCGAATAATATGCATCCTCTTCGTACTCCAGTGACTCGAATTCTCCCGCAAAATCGTCCAAACTTAATGGCCCTTGTTCATTCGTCATTTGTTGCTTTGATATCTTTTCGAATTTATCCGGTTCGCTCGATTCGTCACGCATGATTAAATATTGTGTCCTTTTTCCTTCCTAGTTTTACACGCAGTACTATTTATTTGCTATAAAATATTTTTAATCTTAGAAAATATACATTAAAAAATATCTTATTTCATTTTTGTTATATGTCGGATATTATTTATTCTATAAATAAATATACATCCTTTTCATATGAAATCAGAAATAAAAGATACAATATAATGTTTATATAATGCAATAGCAAATTTAATACGATTGTTATATAAAAATAGTTTTTACAATATATTAAACTTAAATGTCATTACTGTTTCTAAAATTATATAAATCATTCACCATTAATAATATGATAATTTATATATATTATTTCTGAAATGAAATTTGGATTTGATTTATGTATCGCGAATAAATTTATTTCACGATAACGTTATGATGTAGCTATTTATACCAATATTATAATACTAAATTAAGAAGCAAATAATAATATTTAATTAAAAAGTATTACATCTATGTTTCATTAATTTTTTTCTGTATCCAAAATGATCATTAATTTTCAAAATTATATTACCGTATAACTTATATAGGTATTAATCATAAAAATTAAAATTCATTAAGGTTATTGTTAATAATATCTTTTGTTTATAATTTATTATTATTTGATTAATATTCATTAAAATTTAATTATTTAAAAAAATGTAATGTTTAATTAATTATTTGTGTTTTATATATATTGTTTATTCGTTTTAATTAAATCAGTTAATTTTGTTTAATAAAATGTATATTTTCAAGAAAAAATATTTCAAGGATCGAGCAATATGATTGCGAAATTAGAGTTTACATTTAAATTATTTTAAGTTGACATAGCAATTGCTATAGCAACTCAAAACCAGTGAATGTTTTTATTTTCTATATGAACATTATTTGAGAACTTGAGGTGATTAGGAATTTTTGCTGAATTATATGCAATTAACTAGCATAAAAATAGTAATTTCGGTAGAATGATGGACATTCTGAGATGCTTGAAAATTCTATGATATACGGTTTCTGCTTGCAGTTCCGCCGATTAATCTGCACTTTCCTTCTCCTTTTTTTTCATTGTCTGCTTAGTCAGCTCGGTGAAATGGTTCAATATGATCAGACTTCGGTTGCTTTGTTCTGTATTTACAAATGTATTTGACTCACGTCATAGTAACGTAATAACTTTGCAACCAAATCATTAACTTTGATTTGCAAATTTGTCAGTTTATATTCTTACTCTGAACCGATATCAAATAATACAAGAATTTCAGTTCAACCACATTAGATATAAGAATCACATATTTTAAATCATAATATTCTTTCTTTTTTATTACATTTATGGTTGAAATTTTATTTTTATAAAATCGTATTATTCCAGTATATCTATATAATATTGTCTACATTATATTTCTTTCATAACAGTTATTTTTAAGATACCCAGATACTTCGAGGTAACAGTTTTACCTTTTACTCAACTGATTGATTCCGATATAATGTACAAGTATTTGTGGTTTCTTTATATTTGTGAAATCTGTACAATACTTTCATATCTTTATTGTTTGAAAAAGTTAAGGAAATATTTAAATATATATACTGTAGTCAAATTGAATATAAGGAAAATTTATCTCTTATATATTCATACATATTTTTATATTTTAATCCATACAAGTTATGACAAATAAATGTGTCATAATGATATTTTTCCACAACGAGTATGATGATAAGAAATCCCAAACCGTTTACTTAAACAGTGCAAACAGTGCATCCAGTCCTCTTGACTCAAGTGGAATTTACGTTTGGTTTATTTACCAATTGGATGCGCATACTTTGCGGTCATTTTTAACTTCCCAAGTGCAGTCATTGATGATGATGTTTGTTAATTTTATAATTGCGATGATAAGAAAGCCCGATGAAACTTTAGTTTATTGCGTTTTGTATCGTTGTAAGAAAAACCAAGTGTTGACTTGCAATAAAACAACACAAAATGAGGCCGAAAGTTTGTCGCCCGTTCACGAGTCTGGCCGATTTTTCATCGACGAGGAGCAGTCGGTGGCGTTGAGCGGGATCGGTAATACTGCTTCACGTTGTTCGCCGACGATGGCGCGACTTTCGTCCTGCCACGTAAAGACGCAGGTGGGAGACCAGCTGAACGAAAAAAAGACACACCTAAACTCTAAAGTAGGGACTCTTGCCTGACTTCAACCACTTCTTTCACCTGCCGTTTCTGGAGAGGGAGACGTTAACTTCCTATTAGTTTAATCCAAGACGAAATTTAATTAAATTTAATGCAAATGACAAATATATACATACATTTTGTTTACGACCATTTTTACTTCAATATTTTATACTTATTTTTTAGTCTTGTTTTCTGATATTAGTTTTTGTTTGTTAAATTTATAAAAGCAAGATTATAGATTGTGTTTATAGAAATTGAATTAATATAATTAATTTTTATTAAATTCTTAATATAATTTAGATGGAGATATATCTTTAATAAATTAATAATGAACTAATACAAGTAAATTATATAAATTAAACGCGGTTACTTCATTCAATTTGATTAAATTAATTATTTTCGTTAATTAAATGCAGATAATTATGCAGATAAATAATGCATTACTTCGTTTAGGTGTTTGAATTATAATGAATTTAAATTTAAATAACAATAATTTAGGTGATTGTATTTTGTATTTCGCGTAAAAATATCCACTTTCATTTACCTGACAAGTTTCTTATAAATCATTTTATGAAATACCACACATTGTTCTGGTATTGATTCGGTATTGTGCTGTTGTACTTTTGTTCGCTCGACAGAGAAAGTGCACTTTTTATCACGTCATTTTAAGAATTAGAATTTTGCTCCAAATTTTTTATATGGTCGATAATAACATTTATATCAAATCACAACATGTTTTGTTTAGTTTTTCCAGGAATTAGTTGAAAATTTAATTAAAATAACAAATTTGATTGAGTTTTAATTAAAATAAACATGTAGAAAATTAAATTGGTATTTACCGATGTAAATTGATTCTTATAGTGTTAAACATTATAAAAAATAGTTTGTATTTTTATATTTATTTAAAAAAAGTAATAAAAAGAACAACAAAATAATTAAATCCAAACATAATGTTAGAACAGATAAATATCGAAAAATGTTCAGTTATTTCTAATTAAAATTTCACATTTCAATTAGAAATATGAAACCTTTTAAATTAAAGAATTTTTAATTTTGTTAAATTAAATTTAAATTAAAATTAAATTTTTTAAATTAAAGAATTTTTAATTTAAATACAATATTTTTACTGCGTTTCGTTTTGTTTTTTAATTTTATTTGTAATGTGAAAAACAATTTTTAAAAGTATAAAACAATATTTAAACATTAAAATATTTAACTACTAAATACTATATTTCATCATTTTCATTATAAAATATTAATACTATATTAATATATTATATATTTATTATAAATATTGTAGTAATTTGTATAAATAATTATGATGATAATAAATATTACTTCATTTCAGAAATACAAACTACATTCGGTGCTAATTGTAGTCGGCAAGTAAGTGCAAACAAGTTTTGTCATAATATATGCCTTCTAAATGTAACTGATACTTCATGAAAGGAATGCTTGCACAAAACATTTAAAATACATTGTAGAAGATCGCAACCGGATTAACATGTCACATTAATGTCAATGACACTTACGGAAAATTAATTTTTATCATATTTTTTTTGTTATTTTATAATATATCGGTATTATATAAAATATTTATTGCACAAATAAATATTGCATTTTTTATTATATATATATATATATATACAATTAGTCAAATTTATATAACACGTATAAAACAAGAATAATAATAATTGTATCACGGCATGTAAATTTAGGTATATTAAAATGTAAATGTTGGATTATTTGCAGTTAATCAAATAGTCAAATAGTAATGAAACTTGGAAAGTTACCTTGTTGAACAAAATATTGTACTACATCAATCACACTCTTTATAAATAATAAACCATTGATAAGATTTGTAACTACCATCAATGAAAAGTCTAAGACAATTGCGAAAAAGTAACTGAAGTGTGTAAATATCGTTTGCAATTGAGCGACGCAACACATTTACAGCAAATGTGTCTGTTTAATA
Source organism: Gryon sp. ZL-2020 (assembly GCA_022817425.1). Taxonomy (NCBI): domain Eukaryota; kingdom Metazoa; phylum Arthropoda; class Insecta; order Hymenoptera; family Scelionidae; genus Gryon; species Gryon sp. ZL-2020. Next base: position 15,393 of record JABFPJ010000982.1, on the reverse strand, counting down.
ATCAAAAAACTTATTTCATTAAAAGTTTCGTCAGTCAATACGCTATAGATATTATTTGAATCTTTTGAATACTTAATGTCTGCAAAACTTGCTAAATACACATTTTTAGAGTTCAAATTCAAGGTTATAAAAGTACTACTTATTGTTATAAAATAATCAATTAAAAAGTGTTAGTAATAGCATTACTAGCATTCTTATATAATAATTATTATTCTTATTAATAGTCAAGAAAAACATATTTGAACATTGCAGCGATTGTTTTGTAAGATTTTCAATACTTTAAATTAAAAATGTTTTAATTTAAAGGATTAATATTTTTTTATTTGCAAAATATTTGATCGTGAATTAACTTTTTTTTAATTAAAATTATCTAAGATACACAAGAAAAATTATACTCAATATTTATTCCTAATTTGCATCGTCACAGTTATGAATATAATCATTCAAAACAAATTAAAAAATTTATCACAACATATTGTTACTTGTCACGTACTGTTTTTTGTTATTTAACTTCTATACTTAATAAACATTTACCATTACTTAGTTTACATTTAAAAGTGTTTGTACAAAATTCTCGTGAATAATTTCACAATTTTAAAGGCACGAAATTAAAAAACAATAATAAAACAAAATGTTTTCTTGTGAAAGTGAGGTTAGAAAGAGTGTAAAATTGTACTTGAAAACTTGAAAACTAATTTTGAATTCTAATTAGACGTTTAGTTAATAATAGAAAATAAGTATTTCACCTGTTGTTACGTTGCTCATTTTGTTGTTTTCGACTGTTGAATAATAAGAATCGAAAAGGTCCGTAGTTGTGTTTGTGAATCACGTTTTATCGTTCAACGTTTTGACGTCGATGAGCCGCTTCTTCTCGTGATCGGTTTTGCTTTGCTTCGGCGGATGATCGGCCGCTCGACGTGTCACACGTTGTTTGTAGTTGACTTGTATGCGCGAACGTAGTCTCGTCAGTGTTTTGTTTGTGCCGCTATTGGATTCTCACGAACCGAAAGATCGATGCACACCGACACAACCCAAGTGCCAACTAAACCATTTGGATTCCGTCGTTTTCAGTTCCTCTCAATCAGATACACACATCAACCCACGACTTTGATTTCGATTGCGCGTCAAACCTCAGACGCGCGCGACGCTTTTTCCAACAACCAATAGACTTGCACGACTCAGTAGAGCGGCATTTTGTTCAAATGCTTGAACTTCTTAAATATGTCTTTGTTGATTTTTACTTCTATTGATCATTTTCAATAATGGATATGAAATTGCAAAATTGCTAAAAGTAAAAATTTTATGTTTATTTTAGGATAATATCTTACAAAATATCGATTAACTAAAAATCATGAGTTTTTAATGCAAAATATGTATTGAATAAGAATGTATTAATCAAATAATATAATACTTTTCGTTATGTAAAAGATTTATTAAAAATAATGATTCCATGCACTCCATAATTTTGAAATGAAATTTTATTTTGAAATTACACGGAAATGTTTCAAAGTTAGAAAATTTTCGTCGTCTTCATATAAATTTGAAACAGTATATTCTGTACCAAGAGAGATACAATACTGAGGGGTTTAATCGCGAAGGAAAAAGAATTTCCGTATATTTCCCAAAGTGCGACTGATACTTTTTGTTACAAGGAAGCCGAAAATGCAATTTTTAAAAAACGCACTGGTTCTAAAAACTGCATTTTCAGCACCGCCTGACAGAAAATGTTTAATAATTTTTCAAATTTATTATACATTTTTCAATTTTTTATAAATGTTGTAAACCTTTTCTACTCTATGTATCTCATGTGGTATATTCAGAATTTGAGATCAATTTTTTGTTTAACTAATTATTTATTTCAGTAACTTTGCAATACTTAAACAAAAATTTGAATTTTTTGCGATAAATTGAATTTTAATGTTTGTGTTAATATAACAATTAGCTAAAATTTTTGAATTGGTTATTATTTATTAAAAAAATACAAATCAATAAACACATTTTTTTTGTTAAATTTCACAATTGTATTTGTCATAAATAGCATGCATATATCATTTTTTGAAAGTGTTTGAAGTTATTTCTACTTTTTGGTAAAAAACTGTTAATGCATTTACGACGTTACTGAAAATTTTTCAAATTTTTGTAAATTTTCAATTTTTTTGTTAATTTTCGATTATTTCACGAATTTTTCTCGATTTTCATGTATTTTTCAAATTTTCGTGATTTAAAAATTTTGTTTCTTCAATTTTTAAAATTATATTGTAATTTTTCATTTTATTATTTATTTATTTTTTTTTTTTTTAAATTTCTGATGTTTTCATGCACGTTTCAAATTTGCATGCATTTTGTAAAACTTGAGAAATGAAAACAGTTAGGAAAAATAATAATAATAATAAAGACTGAGTATTTAATTTTTTTAACCCTTTTTATTTACACAATCCATTCGCAAATATATATTTACAATGAGACAAAATTGTTCATTTTTTCATTTTTTTATATAAAATGAACATGTCATCACATAACGCATCTCTATAATTTTTCTTAACAACTTCATACACAACTAATATAAGTGCTTCGTTCATTTTTGTAATCTAAATTATTAACATTATAAATCATAAATAAGAATAAGCAATATTTTGCATGAAAATAAAAGAAAGAGTTGCATATTATAATTATGTCTTTTAATACTTTTATACAATACAATAACTTACAATATATATATACAGAAATCATTATATGTATAAAAACATTTCTATAATTATATAAAAAGATTTCTAAACAATTATTAACATGTTAAAATTAAAAAACGGTATATTTGTTATAAGAACCCATAGCAACATTAAATTTCAACGTCATCTCAACATATAAAGCGTATGAAACACAAATTAAATTAAAATAATGAATATCGCTTTCTCTACATTTAAAAGTTTGTATTGGAAAATATAAAATAATTACCTACTGAAAAAAGACTTGAATAAAAAACATTTTAATTTAAATGTAATTTCATAAATAAAATTGTCCCTAATTGCTCAAGAGATAATACCTATTTTGTTATGCATTAGCTATTCTTCACAGACAGTCACTTTATGTCATGTTCCAATTCAGAGTTCAAACAACTATATTCCTGCATGTTCTGTTTCTTCAATGTATTCCATATGAATAACATTGAAATAATATACAGTAGCACGTTTCTAGTACAGCACACATAAGTGCATAATTTTGTATTGATAACAAAACATATACATTTTGAATATCAATGTAAGATTTATCAATCAAAATCGATTGTCAAAAAGCAATTAATAAATGCAATCAAAAGTTCATCATTTAATTCCTTTCCATTTTTTTACTGAATTATCTATTGATAGAAATTATCGATAAAAATATTGATACACTGAACGACATTCTTGTCTCTGTGAACTCGTTGTTTTAATCCTTATAAATTTAGTTTGAATCTTTTTTTAATTAAAATGAATATAATCCTTATAATTAATTTGTTAATCCTGCGAAATTAAAAAGCACGGAGAAAAATAATACTTTGAAGAGATTACTATTCACTAGGACGAGCGACTTTCATGTGTCGTGTTTTCAATATTTTTACTCAAAATATTATAATAGAAAGTCATAAAGATATATTTGTATATATTTTTCTGTTTTAAGAATTGTTGAAAAATGATTCTTTATATATATCAAAAAAAGTTTATTTAGAAAGTCATCAGTTCATTTTTTGCAAGTATTGATATTTATGATGTTTTGATATTGAAATTCATGACACGAATAAGGTATTTTTAAACAATATACACTGGAAAACAAAATTTATCAAATTAATCACCCAACAGCATCATAATTTTTTGATATTATATATATTAATTAAATTACGTTCAGTGTAACATCGCATATTTTTTTCTAATTTATTGAAATAACAAAAAAAAACTGTTTTAAAGTTGAAAATTAAGAGAAATGTATGAGGGAAGTCTACAGATTACATTTAACAATTGAACAATTAATGTTCGTTTGTAATTAAATGTATTCGCATAATCATTACTATCTACATTAATACTTTTATCACAAAATTCGAGACAGAAGACTGAATTTATATTATTATCAAAATTAATATGAAAATAAATTTAAAAACTACTTCAACTGATTTTTATATTTAAAAAGTTGAAATTTTTTGCTTTATTTTTATATAAATAGACAAATAAATTTAAAAAATAATACATTAAACGTAAATAATAATCAATGCAAATTAAACTGTCACAGGTTGTTTGGATTTTTCTTAATATCGCAATAGGTCTATCATTGATATTTCAAGCATTTACATTTGTTAACAATACTTAGCAGTTTGTATGTACAATTGTCCCTATTTTCCACAAAACTACTGCGGACATTTACACATACCACTGCAATTCTGCGAGACAATATGCAAAAAGCGCTCTACAAAATTTCGGAGATATTGAAAACTGATTGTAAACAATATAAAAAACATTCTTTGTCGTTAAAATCATTGGTAATGGTGCAATATGTCACCTCCTCCCCATATGTGTTATTATTTCAACATTTTGATTTGTTCTTTAAGTAAACTTAAATGGTATATTTTTTATTTATGTTGCAAAATTTAACGTATAAATTAATTTTAAATGATATTCAAATGTAAATGTATTTACTTGAATACTCTTAAATTAAAATATAATTAATATCAATCAATAAGAATATGAATAAAATATCTTTGCACTTCATTGAAGTTAGCTCAATCAATTTCGCTAGTAGGAAAGTAGGAAAACATTGATAGTTTTATATATTTTTTAAAATCAGTTTTCCATTGTATATTTTGTACTTTTTTGTTATCAGACACAATTAAACTACTTAAGGTAGACAATTGTTGATCGTTTCATTTTATCTATGCAGCATCGAAAACGTACATTACGCATAAAATGTACGACAAATTGTTGTTCGCGTTATCGAACGCATAGAACATTTTGGCTTTTGAGTTTGTTTGTTTCGTTTATGTTTTTGTTTTCAGTTTTATGCTTATTTCACAAATCGCCCTAGTAAACGAAAAAAAGATTTATGCATGTGTGCTATTGTGTACAGCTTGTAGAAGAAAACACAATTTTTTAATTATCCCACAAACAGGAAAAATCACTATTTTTTGATTAAAAAATCTAACATTTTTAATATTTTTTGCGCCAAAAATTTCAAAATGTGTTTCCTGAGGTCGTAATATCATAAAAATAATAATAATTTACAAATCTTTTTTTCGTGTAAAAAGGCATGGACAATGTTAATTTGTTCGTCTAGTTGTTGTGTATTATATTATCGTACAAACAAGCATGTTAATAAATTATAAAAAGAATAGAGAAAAAAAACCGATTTTAAATTTGTGTTTAGTGTACAAAAGAGTGTACTAATAATTCAAGTCATATTTAGAAAACATTTGTTGAAATAAATTATTTTGTCATGATAAAACCATTACGTGACTTGACTATAAGTATACTCTTTTATTACTCCAAAGAGGCAGTTCAAATTTATTTATTTTATAAGTGTATACAACGTCAATTCCATAATTAGGATTTCAACAAAATTAAAACGAGTACAAATTTCGAAACATTTTATAAATTTCTGATTACACTTTAAACCATCGTTTATAAACAATAACTTCAAGATAAAAAACAGTGTAAACCATATTTGAAAGAACAGATTTACACTGTTATTTTATCGAATTTTTCAAAATGTACAATTTGTGTATAGAAACTGTTCTTTGTATGTTTTTGTAGCGTATTTATACAATTTTACAGTTTATTAATATACATTTAAATGTTAGTTTACACAATGATTGCTTGTGATATGCCTAAATATTCAAACAAGTAGTTTTCTATTCATTAATTTTTGTTCATTAAAATTACACACTTGTTTGTTATATCATTTTACTTTGTATAGATTGATTAAATACGAATCTTCTTGAATCCTCGAAGCACATTTTTTTAATGTTAAAGTTCTACTAAATTGCTTGACTTTCGTTCCAATTTTGATTTATGAAAAAATATAATCTCCTACATTAAATTGCAAATTAGCATCATTGCTATTTTAAGTTCAATTTTGTAAAATTGACTCTAAAATGTAGTAAAATTCGAATCTTATTGTTTTATCCTCAAATTCCATGAACAAAAAATGAATTGATTGGCGAAATTTTATTCTTTTGCTACATTTGAGGATTTCGAACAGTTAAGAGAATCAAGAGTACATCAAATTATTCATATGAAAAAAAATAAATAAATGATCAATGATTTATTTCAATAATTCTCCAATTTAATGATAGATGATTCAATTTTAAATTCAATCCTTGGTATTTTCTTGAAGTGTCTTTGTGTATATATATTTACATCTTATTAGACGTACACTAATATACTAAAAGAGCCTCACGCACCTGGCGTTGAATTGTTCTTTACGTTTATGGCCTTATAAAAATAGTGCTGAGATTTTATAAATTATTCAATTTATTTATAATGTTTGAATTCGCTGTTGTCATTGTATAAAGCAGTTGATGGTACTACAATGTGCTTTTCTTTGTTTTTTTTCTCTCAGGTTTCTTAATATATATTTTTCGTGCATTTGTTTAATTATCCAGAGTGTATATTATGATGGTTATTCTGACTTAGGCTGATATATACTATATCTTTCTCTTTTTCTTAAATTATTTCGTTCTATTATAGTGCTTTCTTAGAAAGACATAGCAAATGAACCAGAATAGCCCCAATGAAAGTGAACATTAACAAATAAATAATGAAACAATAATACAGTCATATTTCATGGATTGGAAGATATTTCTTCTTGCAGACAAAACTTACTACTTAAATATAAAATATGACTGCATTTATGTTTGATTGTTTCTTAATTAATGTTTCTATAATGTTGTTGTTCTTTTCTCCATTGTATAAAACAGGTGTCTTTAATAAAGATAATTGAAATAAAATTATTGATCGATATTTTCATAGTGATAATTTAATTGAGAATATGTAATTGAATTTAAGTAATTTACATCTTACATTAAAACACCGTTTTTACAATGGTTATTCGCAAATTATGTGCTACGAATCAAGTGCAGAGAGAAGATTCAGTTTGAATACAATATTTTTGTTTGTCGAAGATTGGATAATTTATAATATTTGCATCTAACTATTATAGTCAGATTTAAAATATATCCTCGATATCTGCGTATTGTCGGTCCCAATATCCTCCGGAATATAACCAATCTTCTTGACCGGTGTATTTATTTATACCACTTTGAAACCATCTGAAAATATCATTTTTTTATTTTTGCAAAATATTTTTCTTTAGCGTTTTAATTTTTCTTTTATTATCATAATTAAAAAAATATATAAAGCTTTGCTTAGGTATGTATATATACCTTGGAGTCCACTCTCCCGTTTTTTTGTGTTTTCTAGCTTTACGATTATCTCGTTGCTTTTCCTCTAATCGTGTCTTTTCCGTAGCCGCGCCATCTTGATCACCCATTTCCAATCTTCTAATATCCGGTCTCAAGCGAGAATCTGTCGGACACAAAACACCACCCATACCTTCTTCCATCTCGTTCAAAGACATGGCGAACTCGGTAAACTGGTAGAACTGTAATAATTTCGAAATTAATTTCCGCTATTAACTCTTTCTAAATCTTATAAACGTCATTTACTAGAGTTATAAAATCAATAAGTTCAACTGAGTGAATAAAATATGTTACACTGCTTTTATAATTAAATTGCAGAATACGAATTACGCTTTTACTTAAAACTAAAAATGTGTTTGCAGAAAATTGCGTTAGAATAATTTTATTATAACAGAGTAATTTCTTATTTACATATAACGTTTGCAATTTTCATGTCTAAAAATGTTTGAATAAATGCATTAAGGTCAATAAAATTATTGGATTATTTTTAATTAAAAGATTATTTATACAATTTGTTATTTTTCATGACTTTAAAAATTATTTTTTAAGATATAAATTGACTTATTTTACATTAATATATAATTATTTGTATTATTTAATTAAATAAATCATCCTTTTTATTTTCCTTTTAATAACCCTAGCGCATTGCATCTGACCGGTTTCGGTCGGATTCTGGTTGGATTCACATCGGATTCAAAATAACGTAAAACTAGCATGGAGAAATGAGGGAAAACTTTGAATAAATAAAAAAAGTAATCAGTTAAAAAATAAATAAATATTTTAAAGAATTCTTCGAATTTTCAAAATGTTCAAACAATTTTCAAAATTTCCAAAACTTAAACAAAATTTCGAAAATTTAAAACATTTGGAAAATTTTGTAAATTTTCAAAAATCGAAGCATTTTTGAAACTATGTATTTATTATTTAAATTATTACGTCTTTATTATTTATTCAAAGTTTTTCCTAATTTTTCTATGCTATTTGTATGTTATTTTGAATTTGAATAAATATTATTATGTAATTGAATAAATAACCTTATTCAGTAAATATAATCAAGAGACACGGTAGTGTCTCGCGCCAAGTACAAAGCGAGACACTACTTCTCTTATTCTTTTACAAGAAATAGCGTTCTTTAGGCCTGCCAAGATGTTCATTATCAATCAGATTCTAGGTTTTTTTGAATTTATTCTGAAAAGCGGCGTCGATGCGATTAAAATGCGGTTTACAGAACTCATTTTCGTTATTTTTTTGAAAAGTTATAGCACTTTGAAAAGTCGTTTTTTTTCGTAAGACCAAATTTTCGTCAGCCTTTTTATCTTATTATATGCTTTAATACTGTTTTTAACTCAGAATATTAATTAGAACTAACAAAACTAAATATTAATTTCGCATGTAGTACTTGGTATTTCTTATTTGTGTTCTTTCTATGAGATTAATCTTTGTACTTGGCGCTGTTTTTCATTTTCAATGATTAATAATTATAATGTAATATATAGTTTTAATATGAAATTGTAACAGTTACAAAATAACACCTCTTGGCCTCAGAATCAATAACTTTGTAAAAAGTAGCTATCTGATTCACCCTGGCTTCATTATTCTCAACGCTTTTGTCAACTTTGCACAATATAACTCTTATCTTGTATCTTCTAAGTTAACATCATCGTGAGATGACACTGTTATAATTATTACATCACGAACGGTACTTTGTAAATGTAAAAATTCCTTTCAAAAAGGGAATATTAACTTTTTTACATTTACAAAGTAACTCACATTTGAGACACCTTCAACACAGTTTTATATAAAAAACAAACTAAAAGAATAATATTTTTTTTCATAAAATGCGTTGCATATTTTGACATATATTCATAAAATGACAATTGTTATACTAATTTTAAAAGAAATATTAAAACAAGTCAATGAAAAGTTTGAAGCATGAAAAAGATAAATTGAACTTTCATTAATGCTATAATTTAAATTCAATAAATATGCATGAAAGATAGTCCATTTCATCAAGCTATTTAATTAATCTAAATAGTTGACTCACGTCGGCACTATTAGGAGGTCTCGCCGCAGCTTCCCAAAGGGTTATCGAGCCTGGAACATCATCAACGGGTGGAGTGTCGTCGTCAGCTGATGATTCGTCAATTGCATCCTTGAAAGTTATGGACAGTTAATTATAAAGTTATCTTAAGCCAAGATTATTGAATTATCAATTTTTATTGTTAAGTTTATAGAGTATAGTTAATATTTCGTATAACGAAAGACTGAAAAAAATGTTTATCAAATTGAACAGTTGTACATCAAAAGAATGTCAAGAGGTCATTTAAAACTTATGAAAAAAGTCTTATAACATTTTTCATTATTTCGATTTATATAATGAAAATGTCAAAAAGCGAAAGACATACGAGTCTGTTAAAATTTAATAAGAAAATATTGTATATTATGAAATACAATGAAATACAAAAAATAAAATGAACAATACTTGTTACACTTTGCTTTTTTTTGTTTTGTAACGAAAATTATTGTTAAAGTATTATTTTAATTTGAGAAATGTTATTTAAAATTTGTTTTATTGATCAAAACAAAATTATGGAAATAAAATTGATTTTGCAACTCCCCGAAAGTATTTATAAGGAGCTTAACATTCGAAGAATCGAGGCACTGATTGCTATTGAGATTAAAGTTTCTATAACTACTAACTTGATGTGAAGGTTTGAATGCACCGACTTTCAAGCTGTGAAGCTTCGCTAATACTTTTTTATGCCCAGGACTGCCTTGTGGACTTTTGGATTCGCGCTTTATTCTTTCTAAAGTGTCCTCATAAAGGGCCGGCTCACAAGCACGTAGACATTCAGTCCATTTTCCATAAAGGAATACTAGTTTCCTTTTTCTACAACAAAATCGATTATTTAATTACAAATTTATGTCAATAAACAATATCAATTATCATTTGAAACTGACTTTAATTGAAAAGTGTATAAAATTATTCAATTGCGTTAATTAGAAAGTAAACAAAGATCATTTAATTTAATTTCAAGAACATGATCTAAACACACTATTATACTAAGTTCAATATTATATAAAATTTCAATTTTTTCATAATTTAATTAATTGATCTTACCAGTTTATTTAAAAATTGACAAATATTAACTTTAAATGATTAATTTAAATTAAATATAACATCGAATGTATAACAAAAAAAAACATATATATTCACCAAAAAATTTCTGATAAAGACTAATAAATAGTCAAAAAATTAAAGTGTTAAAGTTTACTCTTTATTTAAAAAAGGCCTTAGTTTGACAAAATTAATCAATTTCATCATTAAATTATTTAGGACGAAAATATAACCATCTATAATTACAAAAACTATTTAAATAATAATGTCCATAATATATTATTAATATATTAACAATATATTATTTTTAGCAAATTACATCGACAGTGAATGAACAATCATTTTCGTTTTTGTTTCTGATGTCAGTTCTTATGCAAAATTTTGAACATGTTTTTTTTTTCACTGTAAATTTGTAAGTGGTTGTTTTTTGACCGATATATATATAAACCGATAAATATTTTGTCGATATTTTGTTCATATATATGGTACTATATTTTGATCCTATATATTTGTATATTTCCCATGTATGAATCTTATATCGTTTACATATTGACAATATATTGTTAATATATGGTCAAAATATAATCAATATATAGTTTATATATATTACCAGTGTATGGTCAATATATGAACAATATATTATTAATATATTGTTAATATATGTTTTATATTTGAACAATATATGATCCTTTTTACTAGGATATAAATATTATGAAAAAATGAATAAAAGCATAAAAGAAAATAAACGCATTTAGTTTTATTATTTTATTAAACTCATTTTCATTTAATATAATTTTTTTATTAATAGAAGAACCTTACTCTCCATCCATAATAAAACCTTCAACTCTATGTAGATCCTTATTATTCCAACCGGCGCTTTTGAAAGATAGAACAGCTTTCAAGTCAGCGCCACCGTGTTGCTTAATTTCTAAAGCTCCCAATTGTTCCATCCATAGTTGACCGACCAATACATTATGTAGAATACAGTTGACATTTTGCCAAGTGTAAGCTTCTTTCCATCTAAAGAATTTTAAATAATTTTTAAATAAAAATAATAACTGAGAAAACTTTTAACTTGTTTATACTGTTTAAATATAAGTTTAATTTTATAATAAAGATACTTTTGTTTAACTCAGAAAGTTCTATCATTATTTATTCACCTGAAAACTTTAAATTATTAAAACTTTGCCTGTTTGTGAAGTTACAATAACATTGAGGCAAATACTTTTTAAATTTTTAATTTATAATAATGCTCAATTTCCATTCTATCATCGTAAACAGCATCACCGTGTAAAAAATACGATAAAACGCTATTTAAAGCAGTAAAATTGAGATACTCAATATTTCAGTATAGATTTCACAGAAGATATTTACACTCAGCAACAACAAAATCTGGGCTTAAATTTTATCTCTCTCCCTCTCGCTTTTTTTTAATTGGCATTTTTTAATTATTTTTTTACTGTTTTTGATAAATACATCTTTGAATAAGTTTGTTTAACCATACATTTCAAATAAATAATTCATTAAACTGTTAACATTCAACTGATTTCAATTATTATTTGACCTATTTTTTTAGCGAATGAAATAATATATAAATCCGAAACCCATCATTTATTGGAAATACACTTTAGTGGAACTTTGACATAAATTTGGTTTTATATTTAAATATTGTTTAAATGTAAAACCAAATTGTTATGTTTGTTATGTTTAATTGAATGAAACAGAATTATTTTAAGATAAATCTAATAACATTTCCAACATTTCTCCAATATTTATAATTTAATGGATTTTAATTTAGGTACTTCTAAATATTATTTTTGTCCGTATATTTTAAATAATAAATTGTTCATCTAAATCTTGTAATGAAATGTCATTGATTAAAAAATTTAACGTTGATTTATTTTCTATTATTTTCATTCTTAACTTCTTACTACGATAAAATAGTATATAGTACAGAGTTTATAAAGTTTTATATTATTCATTCAATCGTTTTATGTAGTAAGTTTCATTGTTTCAGAAAAGTGCAATGGAATGTCTTACATACGAAATCTTCTTTTCTTGCATAATTTCTTTTGTTAAAAAGAAATAAATATATTATGTTTCTCTTGCATTTTATTTTATTCTTTTTAAACAAAAAGTAAAAATCTTTTCAACTATATACATCAATTTATTGTATAGAAAGACTTATTTCAAGCCATAATTCAATTCAAGAAATTAAATGCATCCATGATAATGTCACTTCGATTACCAAAATACTACAAATGTTCAGAATCACTGAGCGATGCCTAATTGTTTGTATTGCACAATCGATTGACCTTGCACCACTGATGGTCGTAAAGTCCTTTAATCCTTTAAGTACAAGTGCAAAGGAAAAATGGCAGTGTTAATTAGTTCTAATCTAATATATATTTGGTGGAATTTAATTTTCATAAATGTTATTGTTTATCTTTCGAAAACCAATTAAATTCCAACTAATTTAATTGCTTCAATAAGGATTAGATTTATCTGTTTGCGTGCAGCTGCGTGTAGTATTATGTGCTTTCAAACTTAGAATTAATCTGATAAAGTATACATTTGATACGAGGAAAGATGAATAGATTAACTTTGACATTAGAAGGAACAAATACGCACTGATAACACTTTAATAAAATGAACAAAATTCTGACGAAATACTTTTTCATTTCTACTTGCTAACGTATAAAGTATAACATATTATCGATCGTGGATTAGCAAATTATAGAATACAAATGGAACAAAAAAAAATTTTTTATTTCTGAAAAAAAGCAGAAGTTTGATATTACGTGCTAAAAAATATGAAAAAAGCATTGTATTTTTTAAAGTTACTAATTAAAGAAAAAGTATCATATCAAAATTGTTTATTAAGAAATTATAAAGATTTTTTAAATAATTAACAGATTTTTTGAATAATTAAATAATTATTAAAAAATTTGTTTTTTGATATTAATAACAATATAAACCTCCTTAGGTCAAGCATGGTCTAAAATAAATATAAAGTAGAAGCACCGGTTTCCAACATAATGTGTAAGAAAGAGATAGAAATAGAATTTTTAATGTTAAATATCGAAAACTGGCACAGCCACAGAAAACAATGCCACTACCTTATAAATACATAATTTTGTTTTTACTAAATTTTGTTTTATCAAACAAATATTTTGTAAAATGTATAGACTATGTAAGTACCTTCACTTATGTCTTTTTTTACATTTTATAAAAACATAAATGTTTCTCTTTGTCTCATATGTTGTTTTTAGAAATACTTACATAGCCTATATCGAATTATCTGAAACTTTAAATGATGCTTAACTGCTTAAATAATTCAACTTACGCTAGAAACACTTAAGATTTCTGAATTTTTAATCAGTAATATTTTACCGAAGAAATGTCAAAAACGATATTTTAAATTTTATAAAAATAAAAAACTACTTTTCGAAAGTATCGTCTAAATATTATTTATTGTAAACTTCTTTTTCTTTTTTTGTTCTGAATATTAGTTTAAAGATAAAATAATAGAATAAAACTTGTTTTTAACAAAACAAGTGCACAACATGTATCTTACAGATACTAAACTACATTAATAACCCAGAAAACATGTAAAGTAATGTTTTCTATTAATATTCTACGTATATTGTTATTAATATTCTACGCATGCAACTTACTTGGGCAATTCAACAGTGACGGTGCCCTTTGGATGAATCTCGATTGATTTTCCCCAGAATTTCAGTTTTGGATGAATGCTACCATGAAAAACGAAATCATCGCTATCTGCGTGAAAAGCAGATACTGGCGGGTGATGCGATACTTGTTCGCATAATATTCTGAAAGAAATAATGATTACTTTTTTCGATCGAACAAATTTAAAAGGGTATAGATGGCATTTTTTCACGTTTATTCCAGGATTTTTATGCGAAAAATTTAATACTTGCAATGATAGTTTGGAACTTACTTATTAATGTTTTCTTTACAAAATTCATTTTTATTATTAACGAATGTTAGTCTTGGCCTCTAATAAACGGCAGTAAAATAAGTCACTGGAAGTTTCCGAATGACCGATAACTTTTTGGTAGATATGTATTATATAAAAATATAATCAATATTAATTTTTAATTAAGAATTAATGTTGATTTTATTTTTTTGTTTAATATATTTATTTATCTATAATAAATTATCTAGAGCTTAGACTATTAATTTAGCTAAAAATTAGGCTAAAAATTTTTTAATTTTTAATTAAAATAAAAATAATTTAAAGACAACTAGCCTATTTTGGCCACTGTTTTTTCAACTTTAAAGTGTTAAATATTAATACAATAAAGTGAAAGTGGTAAAAACTTTAGAAACAAGTTTGGAGATCAGTGAAAAAAATGAATTTCGAGAAAACGGAATTTGAGTTTGGTCCAAAAGTTAACAGCTTTCGGAGTTTTTAATCTAAATTCTACTATTATGCCAGGTTCATGACTGGACCCTTCTCTTCCTCGTAAAATTCTTTTTTTTTTTTTTTTTGACATTTGTTAATAAATCGAATAATAAGTTGGTTTTTTGATGAGATGATCGGAAATCCATTTCCCGATTTCATCTCCCTTATTGCGTAATATACACTAAGAAAAATAACTTACAATAAATTACTGTTTAAACAGTAACTTGACCACAGAATTCCCATTAACCTGAAAGTTCTTGTTAAAAACAGTAAAAATGTTCCTTTCATGCACAAAAATTCTTGAAAAAGTCAATAAAAATTTGTATTCAGAAAGTAAATTTTCCAGTTTTTGACAGAATTTATTCGGTTAATGGGAATTCTGTGGTCAAGTTACTGTTTAAACAG
>JABFPJ010000981.1:0-20904 GCA_022817425.1 Gryon sp. ZL-2020 | reverse complement strand
GTCATTTCCAATTAATTAAATATCTTCTACCACTTTTCAAACTGATATCGAATTTTATAATGATTGTTACTTCAATGAATCTATCAATAATAATTAAAGACGCAACATTCAAACAAAAATCGAGAAAAATAATCGAATTATTAATAAAATTAATATTATTGTTAAAAACGATGCACATAATCCATTTTTTATGTAAAATCATTTTTTACTTTGTATAATAATAAAAAATAATTATTATAAAAGTTAAAATGACGTTTCTTTGAAATCAAGTATAATTAAGCAAAACAAGAAAAACCTGCTCCTTTTACTTGAGAAAAATTTTTTTAATGTTGAATACATTAAAAAATTATCCATTTGTTAAACATCAAAATCAATTTCCAAATTAAGTTAAAAAAATAAAATACGCAAAATGTCAAAACTATTGGTAAATGGGCAAAAAAATTGTCTTACCTTTGTGTTTTTGTTCTGTCCAACTAAGGGATAAAAACCACGAAACTTTGGAGGAAATATGCGTACAAATGAATCGCATAAAGGCAACGAACTGCTTTTAAACTCCGCCGTTTCTTTGTGTCTAAACTTGGAACTGCACACAGAGCGTGGCAGAGATGCGTTGCAGATCGACGATTATAACTTTCGTCTTTTTCTCGCGCATCATCATAAGTGTCGCAAGTTGGATTCACCAAAGCAACAAAAAACTACCAACAAGTTTCAACTTGCTCTTCTCCCTTCTCCCTTTATTAGTCATTCGTCCCTTTAACGTCATTTCCAATTAATTAAATATCTTCTACCACTTTTCAAACTGATATCGAATTTTATAATGATTGTTACTTCAATGAATCTATCAATAATAATTAAAGACGCAACATTCAAACAAAAATCGAGAAAAATAATCGAATTATTAATAAAATTAATATTATTGTTAAAAACGATGCACATAATCCATTTTTTATGTAAAATCATTTTTTACTTTGTATAATAATAAAAAATAATTATTATAAAAGTTAAAATGACGTTTCTTTGAAATCAAGTATAATTAAGCAAAACAAGAAAAACCTGCTCCTTTTACTTGAGAAAAATTTTTTTAATGTTGAATACATTAAAAAATTATCCATTTGTTAAACATCAAAATCTTTCGAATCACTCATTCTAAAAAAAACATTTTACATATTTTTTTTTTTTCTATAAAAATTAATAATTAAGAGAAATACAAAGATATTTCATAACTCGCGTACATGTCTACATCAACTGATTATCATTAAATGTCGGATATGTTAGCATTGCGTTCGTAATCATCTGCAGGAGAAAAATGTTTCCAGTCTCGCGCGTCAAAAATTGCGTCGTTTAAATGTCACGTGACTTTGGCGCCTTTTTCCGTGAACGCGCACGCACTGCTCAATGTTTTTGCTCCAAAACGACAATGTAAAAGTTTGACGTTTGTTTATCGAAAGTTAACCAACAAATAAAATCGTCAAATTGATTCAGAACTATTTGTTATATACAATTTCAAGTGATTTTGTAGTTGTAGATTGAATGATTAATAATTAGTTAAAATTATAGGATATTATTTATGTAGTTTTTGTATATTTAGTGATTTTTTGTATATATATATATGTTGTGTGGAAAAAAGTTCGGAGTAGTTGTGCGGCTCGTTGGTCTAGGGGTATGATTTTCGCTTAGGGTGCGAGAGGTCCCGGGTTCAAATCCCGGACGAGCCCGACCCATTTTTTTATTATTAAAAACTTTTTATTTTATTTAATAATGATTATTTAAAATGTCATGAAATGATTATTTAAAATTAGCATGAAAAATATATTAATTACAAATCTTTATGGTTTTATTGGTGATTTTTCACCAAAAATGTTAATATGAAATTAAATTAATAATAATATTAAATTAATAAATAAAATATTTATTAACCTTATTTATCATTGATTATTTATTTAATAAAACAGATTTATTTATTTTTAATGTATTATTATGTCTTTTAAATATATTTTAAATTTTAATAACATGTAAGAAAATAAAATGCAAAAAAAGGAAGGGCTCGTCCGGGATTTGAACCCGGGACCTCTCGCACCCTAAGCGAAAATCATACCCCTAGACCAACGAGCCAGATAAGAACAAGGAGTTTGTCTGAGAAATCGTCGAAAAAAGAAACATCTGGAACAACTCAAACCGATGAATATTAATTTAGCATAAAATATAGTAAAACTTGTATACATATATGAATTTTCACCATATTATATACTAAATTTTCATTTTTTTTCTTAAAACTTTTATTTAAACCTTCAATAATATATAACTACTATTTAATACAGGAAAATTCCAAATTATGAATGGAAACAAATTACCAAAAAAGAAATGCAATGAACATAAGAACAAAAACTGTATTATACTGAAAAAAGATCATAAATACTATCTAATACTTTTAAGTAAATCGTTCCTTAATATTAGACTTGCAATTAATTAAGCGACCGTTTATTTTATTTTATGACTATTAATGTCTTAGATAAAAGAATATTCTAAGACTCATAAAATAGAAATCTTGTATATCTTTATGGATCTCACAAACGGAAGTGAATAGAAGCTATAATGCTATGAATAATATCCGTATATGCATTTTCATAATTGCAATTTTTACATGGCATTCACTTAATCAATAAAAAATAATGTAAATTTAAAAAAATTAAAAAATGTATACATAAAAAAACATGTTCAATGCTTATAAAAATTGTATGAAAATGAGTGCAGTTTGATGATTTCATAGATATTATTATATAAACTTTAAAATTTTTGCCTATGATGTTGGCAGTGCAATCGCGCAGGCGTTGTTTCAGCCGAGATCCGTCGCTGCAGATAACCGGTTGTACCTCAGACCGTGCCATCAGAGAAACTCTTATATTTTTATATGAAAGTCATAATAAAGAACGTGACAAAGATCGAAGTTCAATTGTGAGCATTAATTCGTAATCAAGTGATTTCGCGAACAAGCGACACATTCTCTGTTAACGCGGCATTTCGATTACTTCGCAACAGTTTGGTCTTTTTTTTTCTTTCTCAAATTAATTTGTCCGTCAAATCAACCGACACTTGGTAAGTGCTTTCTATATGCGCTTTCTCTTCTTTTGCAGTCTAACTGCTTTAGACAAATTTATTCATTTTGCAAACTTGGTGCAACTAATCAAATGTTTCATAATATGCAAATTTCATACTACAAGAAACAAACAAAATGAAGGAGAAATAATCATGCAAAAAAGTTGTCGCAATGCTGTACTTTTGCTTCATATTTTGCGTATTTTTATTCCACTGTGATTCGTTTTTACATTTCTTTAATGTTTCTTTCAATATTTTATAAAATATTATCTATTTATAGGAATTTGTGTTTTTATTATTTTTTATGTTTCTTTTATAGTGCACTTAATTCTAGAGACTGTTAATACTAAAAAAATTTATAGTTGAAAGTATAGTAAAGAAAATGACCGACTTGCATTTAATACAATTTTTTATACATCTATAAACTTATCGCCTTGACCTGTTGAAATTGTGGTCAATCGTAACAGCTACGTTATTAATATTTCATATTTTTTAATTAAATTTTCATTATTCTTTACAATTATTATTCAATTAATGTAGTACAAATTGTATCATCATTCAAAGAAATATACATTTTTACAAATTTTTTTGTTTGATTGACAAAATGTATGACTGCAAAAGCATTACGACACTATAGAAACAGAGTAATTTAGATAATGATATATACTGATATTACGGGACTTCTATCGTAGTTATTCTTTACAGTTAACTATTTGCAACTTGTTTTGAACGATATTTTAAAAGACTTTTCAGGATTATAAAAATTATATTATCAAAATGACGATTAAATGATTATTTTATTACAAATTATGAAAAAAATAAGACAAATCGAAGATTGATATAAATGATAGAAATCAATATTGTATAAACAAAAGATCAATGCCGATCAAAAGATTAAAAAATAAGCTCGATTAAATAAAGTGATTTTTTTGTGTGGAGTTAAAGTACTTGATAAAAAGTGACTTTTCATTTACATAATCATTGTTTTCACTCAAGCATTGAAATGCATTATAATAATTATCATAGCTTAAATTTTTTAACTTTAATTTATTTTAATTAATTCTTTTTTTATTTCAACTTAGTATATACTAAAGTTGCTCAATACTTGTAATCTTACTTCTTTTTTGCTAATAAAACAATATTTTGTCTGTTTGTATAAATTATTCAACTTCCATTTTATTATCTCATATTAATTTAAAAAAAGAGAAGAAAAAAACTTATATTTGTGTTTGATTTAACAGAAAAAACCAATCAAAATGGTGCTTAAACAGAGTGTCTATGTGATTGGAGTGGGAATGACAAAATTTGAAAAACCTGGACGACGAGATAATTTTGATTATCCGCAAATGGCCGTTGAAGCCGTGACAAAAGCTCTGCGAGATGCTCAAGTTTCATATGCCGAAGTTAGAACAGCTTGCGTGGGATATGTTTATGGCGATTCTACCTGCGGACAAAGAGCACTTTATGAAGTTGGAATGAGTGGTTGTCCAGTTTACAATGTCAATAATAATTGTTCAACTGGATCGACTGCTTTGATGATGGCAAAACAACTTGTGGAAGGTGGAAGCATTGATTGCGCACTTGCCCTGGGTTTTGAAAAAATGGAAAAAGGCTCGTTAATGTCCAAATTTATGGATCGAACGAATCCTATGGATAAACATGTTGAATTAATGATTGATATCGCTGGTAATATATTCAAGTTTTTTTAATAAAAAAATTATAATAATTACGACCTCAAGATATTTAGTATTTACAAACAGTAGATAATTTATCTTTGCGATAGAGAAAGATATTTGTTGTTGCACATTGTAATAATAGATATTAGAAAATACTAATTATGTAATTTATTCAATGGATTACGTAATTAGTAGTTAAATGAACATTATCTGCTTATAATGTCAACTAGTTGAATTAATAAAAAAAAAAAAAAAAACTTAAGTAGAGTAAATGTTTATATAAAATTACAATTACTGAATTTATTGCAGGAATGAATGAAAGTCCAGTGACTGCTCAAATGTTTGGAAACGCTGGAGTAGAACACATGAAGAAATATGGAACCAAAGCTGAGCACTTTGCGAAAGTCGCTTACAAGAATCACTTGCACTCTGTTAATAATCCATACTCGCAATTTCAGGAAAAGTATACTTTAGAACAGATTATGAATTCACCAAATATTTATGGGCCATTAACAAAACTGCAATGCTGTCCGACTTCTGATGGAGCCGCTGCTGTTATATTAGCAAATGAAGATTTTGTTAGAAGACATAATTTGGAAAACCAAGCTGTGGAAATCATTGGAATGGAAATGTCCACCGATTTGCCGTCAACTTTTGCTGAAAAAAGTTGCATTAAGTTGATCGGGTAAAATGTGTTTTTTATGCATCAAAATATTGAAATCTTGAATAATATTGCAGTAAATATATTTGTATGTTTGTATATTTTTCTTTACAGTTATGACATGACTCAGAATGCAGCATCAAAATTGTTCTCAAATACACCTTACAAACCAACTGATGTTGATGTAATTGAATTGCATGATTGCTTCTCGATAAACGAGCTAATTACTTATGAAGCTCTAGGTTTGTGTCCGCCTGGTAAAGGTGGCGAATTGGTTGATACAGGAAATAACACTTATGGCGGCAAATATGTGATAAACCCAAGTGGTGGATTGATCTCAAAAGGTCATCCTTTGGGAGCCACGGGATTGGCTCAGTGTGCAGAATTAACATGGCAATTGCGTGGACAAGCCGGCAAAAGACAAGTTCATGGTGCTAAATTAGCATTGCAACATAATATCGGTAAATATTTGGTAGCCTAATTAAATCGTTACTACACAAATTTGTTTCAAAACATATTTAATTTATTTCTTATTACGAATGATCATCTTTTAGGACTTGGTGGCGCTGTGGTTGTGGCTCTTTATCGTATGGGATTTCCAAAAGAGTCAATTTATCGAAACAATGTTAACGCGATTGCCAATCCTGATAATTTCAAGGCTAATGTACTTTTTAAGGCGCTTGAAGTTGCAATGCAAGAAGATAAAGATGGTTTGATTGATCGTGTTCGTGGTATTTATGGTTTCAAAGTTATCAATGGACCAGGAGGTGCTGAAGGATATTGGGTAGTTAATGCTAAAGAAGGCAAAGGAAGCGTCGAATATAACGGAAAGACCAAACCCGACGTTACTTTTACGATTAGCGATACCGATGTGGTTGATTTTATTTCGGGAAAATTGAATCCACAAAAAGCCTTTTTCCAAGGCAAAGTTAAGATTCAAGGAAACATGGGTCTAGCTATGAAACTGCCAGATTTACAGAAACGTGCGGCCAAAAAAATTGAAATCATTCGTGCGAGATTGTAATGAAATCGAAAATAAAAAAATCTTATGTCCGGATCGCGGTGCCTTGGAATGAGGAATAACTGAATTTTTAATCAGATTTATATTGGAATATTATAAATCATTTTATTGTATGTATATGTATAATATACATGAATTAAATTGCATAAAAAGTTATATCTAAAAAATGAAAATATAGTTAAATCATCAAATCAAATTAATTTACTTAAAAATGTTCAACAAAATTAGCTTTTAAGGTTTGTCAACTGAACTGCTTTAACTTTCAATTATTATTAAAGTAATCTATATACTGGTTTATTTGATAGCGAAGTTTAAAAAGAAAAATGATTACTTTATATTAATATTAATCACTGATTATTATTTTTTAAACAATACAAACTTTTATCAAGTGATATTTTTTAAATATACAGTTGACAAATCTATCTCAGATGACATTTTAATGAATGACTTGTTATTTTCTGAAAGTATATTATACACATCATTACATTATTTTTGTACTTTATATTCATGGTCAAGGGTTATAGATACAAAAGATAATAAGTTGAATTGCATGAGTTTATTTTATAAGGTGATAAGTTACTATACAATTGTTTTTAGTTATATGTTAGACAACAGTATTACTCAAAGACCTTGCTTTAAGCAGAAAAACCTTAAGTCATTTTAACAAATTGAAGAAAATGAAAAAAAAATTTTTTTAATTATATTCTTAATGTATACACAATTTTACTGCTACATTAAATTTTTAACATTATTTAGAATTATTTTATTAACTGTATTTATTTATTAATAAAATATATAATTCATGCTAATAATAATTACTTTACGTATCGGCAGTTAAAATTTAAACAATTAAGTTGTTATGTATTTACAATAATCTTTATTTTGTTATGAAAATTAAAAAATGTCTATGCGTCGTTATGCATTTATATTGATATATAAATAAAACAAATTTCTGTAATTATTGTAATTATTCTGTACAGAAATGATACTTATCACGTTATAAAATAATTTATAAATAGCATTTAATTTCTTTCAAATAAAAATTATAAAAATTAATCTTAAATCAGATTAATATTTCTTCGCTTTGTTTAAATATAAAAAATAATGTTTATTACATATTGTAAATACATTTTGATATACATTCAATGTCTTATTTAACTGTCTACATATAGTATGATGGAAACTTTTATGTAGCTCGGATGCATCTATAATGTATGTAGGGAAATGAATTTTAATTTTAAGGGTAATTTTAAGCAAAGGTGTATTGTATATTTTTATACAGAAATATATTATTACATTAGATATCGTACAAATATATTAGAAATGTTGTGAAATATTATTTTGTAATCTGTATTTGAATAAAAAAATAATGAAGTTTAATTTTAATATATTTTTTGTCTAAAACTACTTTGATATATCTGTGGCTTAAAGGAAAACCCAATTAACTCCTCTTTTACACAATTTGAGAAAAACGCGTTTGATTTTTTCATCTTGTATTCAAATATATAGAAAAATTATTTATTTCATCTTTCTGTTTTGTAATAGTTCTATATTCCGATAAATATGAACACATAAAATGAAAACATAAAGTTGTTAAAATCCGAAATTATCATTAACTCAATTTTGCCAAAAAAGGAGTTAATTGATTTTGCCTTCAAGCCACAGATATATACAATAAAGTTTATTATTTTATTATAATAATTAGTAATCCATTTTATTAGCACAAATGTATAAACAAATATTTAATTTTAATCATTGCGATCCACGACATCTACGAAAGTTCCTTCACTGTACTCTTCTGACATATCATCCAATATAACAACACGAGTCCTCTCTTTCTCTATATCTTCATAGCCACCAGCTACTAAAGAAACCAGCACGTGCCTTTCCGTCAAGTAAGGTATGTACACATTAGACATTTGATTTTAATTTAAACATAATTATTTAAGATGTTTACTATATCAGAATAATACAATTATTATCAACTAAAATAAAGTTTTATATTAAATAAAAAAATATTAAACAATTTGCTTGTTATATATTATAACCTCAAATAATTTAAACTTATTTTGTTACATTATTAAATATAAACAAGTCTAAATTACTAATATGTCATATTATATATTTATTTAAGTTTGCCAGTCATGTGGTTCAGATACTGTTATGTACAAAAAATCGTAATTTCATTTAGATCTATATTTTCTTACCTTTTTTTATTTCAATGTTATATGCAAGACTCATTTTTTATAAAAAAAAAAAAAAAAAAAAAATACATTTTTTGAATGTACTTGAATTCTTTCACAACATTAAACAATCCTTTTTTTTGCATTATATGTTGTTACTGCATATTGTACTTCAAATTGCTTATTTTCTGTTTACAAAATATAAGATCTTTCTAATTTTCATCTACTCTTTTACAAAATAAATCTTGAAATCAATATTATCAATTGATTTTATTATATTTGTTTAAAAATAATAATTTATAATTACTATTACTTTTATTTATAAAGAATTTATAATAAAATAATTGTTAAAAGTATAAATTATATATTATATTATTATAATTACAGCCAAAGATTTTCAAAACAATGAAACACGATGATGAGATGTTAAATGAGGATGATGTAGTGGAAGTTGTTGAAGTTGATGATATCGAAGAAGAGGATGGTATTGAAATCGAAGATGATTCAAAATGCACTTTCACGAAACATACAGGTATATTCATTATTGTATTATTATTAAATAATAAAATAGCTTTTTACAATTCTTAAGTAATTATTATTAGTTTTATTATTAATATTGTATCATATTTTCTTATTTTGATGTATTTGAAATTGCAGATTCCGTATTTTGTGGCTCTTTAAGTATAGATGGAAAATTAGCAGCAACAGGCGGACAAGATGATAAAGCATTTATATGGGATACGTCTACAGGAGACGTCACTTTAGAGTGTTCGTCTTTTACAGATAGTGTTATATTTGTAGATTTTAATCATGATAACACTCTTGTTGCGATGGCTGATATGCATAGCTTCATAAAAGTATGGGAATTAAAAAGTAAAAAATTAATTTGGGATAGTGAAATTAGTGAAATCACAGTAAGTATATTGAAATATTGCTGTTCAATTAATACTTAAATAATTTCTTAATAATAAATTAAATATAATATACATAGCTAGTTTTTCAATTTTGTATGTAATGCTACTTGATTGGTTTTGTTCAAATTAAAATTCGCTTTATTTTTAGTGGATGCAATGGCACTTCACGGAAAATATTCTTATTACAACATCAAACACGGGCGAAATTTATACCTGGAAGATTCCCGATGGCGATTGTACATCTTTTCAACCTTTCGGCCAATATGTTGCAACAGCGTTACTTCTTCCAGATGGTAATATTAATTATTAATTTTTTTCATATTTTATGATATTTTTTAATAAAAGTTCAGTATTTAATTTAAATAAGTAGAAAGGCTTCATTTAATTATTTTTTATATGATTTAAGGCAAACGTTTGGTAGCTGCATATGAAAATGGATATATGCGAGTGTTTGATCTGCAAACTGGTACGGTATTAAGTACTATTTCGTCTGCGCATACAAATGAGATAACTTCAATAGATTGCCATCCAAACAGTAATTTACTGATTTCCGCGTCAATCGACGGCACAACAGTGCTCACTACTCCACATTCTGGAAAGGTACTTGTTTATATATAATTTTTATTTCTAACTCTTTTGAACAAAAACTTTAATGCATTTTAAATGAAAATATTTCTTTATTTTGACATTATAATTTATTTAAATCAAAGCAATTATAATTAAAATATAACTGAAATGAATTAAACAATATTTTAGTTATAAATAAGCAAATGTTATATAAGTAAAAATTTAGATTGTTTCAGTTTTACAAAAATTAAGTCAAGATAATAATATAGAATCAAATGAAGAAGAAATGGAAGAAGAAGACAACTCTAATTGGGTAGAATACGTTAAATTTCACAGTGATCCACATAAATCAATTGCAGCAACAGGAACGAGAGAAGGTGAAATTTTCGTTTGGGACACAGCCAAACAGGTAAATTATGATAATTATTAATAAATTTATATGACATCACAATCCAATGAGGTATATTATATATTTTAATGATATTGTAGACCCTAAGAAACAAAATAATTCTATCATGTGGTATCACGAAATTGCTTTGGAAACAAAATACGACACTTATATTTGCTGCTGGATTGAGTGGTATGATTTCATGTTGCGATGGATGGACTGGAGAAATACTGCAATTTTATTCTGGACATACTAATGACATTTTAGATATATGCATTTCTAAGTAAGTAAAATTATTTCAATTTAAACTAGAAAAAAAAAATATTTATTTAATAATGTTTAATATTGTTTATAGAGATGGAAAAACAATGCTAACAACTTCTGATGATAAAACAGCACGTATCTTCGAAATACAAAGTAATTGATAAAAGCGACTACGCACGGGATCGTCGTTACACCAATTGAAAAGAAATCACGAGTAGTCTCTCCCATATTCGGATGTACCGAACGGTACGAGGCTGCGATGAAAATTAATTTTATTATGTCTATCAACATTCTATTCATATTAAAACCAAAATGTATAGAAAATTATAGAAACAATTCAATCAACTTATTATTATTTACCTTCACTATTTGTGTGAAAAACATGTTCGTTTCTTTGTTCCAAAATTTCAAAATTTCATATTTTTCTAATTATCTCCTAATTTCATCGCCTGTCTTTACTGGGGGTATATAATCTCCTAATGATTAAAATGTATTTTTTAATCATTAGGAGATTATATATTCCCCCTTTGATTTAATAATATATTTGTTTTCACATTTCCACGGACGATCATGTAATTTTGTATTGTAAAATTTTTATCGAATTTAATATCCTGGATTATTATAATTACTAGGAGAATTAAAGAGATATCAGTGATTTTTCTGCGTAGAACTCAATAAATTCTGCTCAAAGTCTATTCATTAATTGTATTAACTAAGTGAATGTCAAGTACATGCAAATTTGTAAAGCGTTTTCCTTTTATTTAGTTTTCTTTAATTGAACTAATCATATTTTTAATTGATACTATTATTACGTTGCACTTTGGCGTAAGTAATCGCAAAAAGAGAAAGGACTTATATAAAGAAATAATACAATCCGCTCTGGTTTCTGTGTTTCTTTTTAATTAAAATAAAAGTACATACAAATTTTAATTTATGTAAACAACTTAGTCGTCAGCTACTATTTCTTTATTTTGTAATATAGTCGATTCGTCTTTAAAATCGTTGCTAGTTTCGTCTTGTGATCGCCCATCGGAAAGCGTTTCGTTTTCGTATCGAATCGTAGCCAAAATCTTGATGTGTAGAATTTTGGGCAGTTTTGAAAAGGAAAAAAATGGGATGAAACTTTAAAGCAAATAAAATTTATAGATTTATAAAAAATGAAATGAATCCTTACTTATGAATTTGTTAAGGTCTTCTGAATGTTTTGGTAAAGCAATTCGTAATACTATCAATTTTATTATGTTACTCTCTTTCTTTTTGTTCCCTTTTTCGACTCTGTATCTACTCGATAGATATCATTTTGAAGCAAAGCTCTAATGTTTTAATTATGCTAATGTGGTTAATACTATTTCTCTATTTTCTATCAAATATTATTCTTAATTTTCATATATGTTTTGCAATAAACAATTTATAATAACTGCATCTCATTCATTATCACGTGCTGTGATTCTTGGTAACTAGTAAAACTGATTTCTTTTATGTCCCGAGAGGCCTGTTACAAAATATCGCGAATTGAACTTTTGGACTACACAGAGAATCTTTTTTCTAATAAAATTGCAAAATATTTTGAATAAAAATTACCATACTGCATGGTATCGCGGCCATAAATGAAAAAACTGTAAAAGTTATCATACTGTCTAGGAAAATCAACGAAATTTATTAAAATTAATAAAAACTTAGTGCTTGGAGTTTATATATATATTATAATTTTATTTAGATTTAAATTCCATGTCACGGTGTCACCCAACCTTGTATTGTTCGATTTCAGTTTTGCTTAACTTGAAAAACCAATTGATGTGTCTACTCCCGCACTACCTAGAATTTCGACTAAGTGTATTGATTTTTTCCCCTACAATTATAGGTTTCTCTATCTAAGCTTGTAAAAGTTTACATTTTTCATCGTAAAGTATGGTAATTTTTATTATAAAAATGTGCCTCGTATACAAGTACTAGGACTTGAATTTATAAATTAAAATTGTGACTTTGTGTGTCACGATGAAAACGATATAAAAATAATAATGATGCTGTTAAAAAATTGCTTACTTAAGAGCCCATGGCCACTGAGTGGCCGATGGCTTGAATATATATTTGACATTATATTATGAACCAGTCAAAAGTTCGAAATAACTGAAAAATATGATTGGTAAATGTAGTTGGTTCAGTATGTAGTAATAATAAAAAAATAAATAAATAAAATGAATCAATATACTGTTACATGTATTATATCCCTCTATAATTAGACTTTCTTTTAATTAAATATAAATTATACTTAATTTATACAATAACTATTATAAATTACATATAAATAAATAATTAAATGCTATAATCTCCTATATTTATTTATATATTTTTATATGCAAAGTAAATTTATTTAGTTAACAAAAAAAAACAAAAAAAGGTGCTTATCCCTACGGACGAAAATATATCTAAATATATATACAAGATATAAATTCTATATTTCATATATATCAAAGTATTTGAGTTTGAAAATATAGATAAAATATAGGTGATTATATATCTAACATATATAAAAGCGGCAATAAGTATAATATCCAGTCTATATAATTTTGGATATATCTTCTTCCGTAGAGGTATAGTAAATAAAGTTGTATTGTTCGTTTGGTCATAAGAAACCGCAAAGAGCGGCGAGTAATCATTCATTCATCTCACTTCTCTATAGAATTGCTAATTGCTCGCTTCTGTTTCTCTAGAATAATAGTTGCAATGGAAGTGTTTTTCTTAACAAGGGCACATTTTCATCCTAAATAATCATGAAGAAAGCGTTTTCTATTGAGGCGATGGAGACAGCTTCGTATAATGATAAAGTGCGGCAAAAGAGACACGCAAGGAGTTTCTGGGCAAAATGCCAAATCGAAAGAGCCTTACGATTTGCGCTGCCAGCAGCAGCGCAATTTTCAACTCATGCCGAACATATTTTTTTGTTTGTAATTTATTGACTCAATAACATTATTCCCGAAATAAGTAATCCAAGTTGCAGTTAGTTTTCCCATTAAAAAAACGTTTAAGGATTTGTATTTTTTATTTAGTTCTCAAATTTAAATATTAATCATGAATTTCCGTATCGCATAGAGTTGTGTGAGTTTGCAAACTAATGTATGTTGACCGGGTTTTGCCATAAATGAATGAAGAATCATGGAATCAGGCATTTCTTTGTAGTTTTATGCATGAATGCGAGGCAATTATTGTTGCACGCTGGCTGGTCGCGGGTCACCTCTCTCGTGTCATGGCCCAGATCCGAGAGTCCCCCGTGAAACGGGAAGCGATGATGTCTTTCGTATCGTAGACACAATGAGGGCAGAGGCTTCGAGAGAGGAGGAGAAGTACGATTCATGCAGACATCGACACGCTTATTTCAAAGGTGTCGAAACAACATTTACCTCGTAATGCAAATAAATAGACATCATATTTTTCCATTTGAGATTTATATTAAGAATGATACAAATACAAATTATAGAATCTGCATCGTTATTGTATTAACACTTTTAAAAGAAAAAAAAATTATGTTTAGAAATGAATGGGAAAAAAAGCACTTAATTTTCTGCTCTAAATATATTTACAGGCAAGTTTTTATGTTTTCAATTTCCTCTCGGAATATACGTTTTCCTGGTCTTTTAAAAGAATATTGAAAAGACATTAAAAAGTTCCTGGTAAATATCGATTTATCAGTGGAAACACTTTGGTTTATACATCGTCATACTAGTTTCACTATTATTGGATTATTATTTTTGTTTGACATAGAAGAAACAAAAAGAAATCTAGATTAAATCAATCAAGATGAAATTCATTTTTCCGCTGTATTTATTAAAGTATACCATTTTATGTTGGTGCATTTTTAAGAAGTTATTATGATTATGCAAATCATGTAAAAATTACTTTGCATGATTGCTCATAAGCGAAACATATTCTCCTTAACTTTCCATGAGTTAAAGGCCGGGTTCAGTGTACTTATTTACTACGATTGTTTGAGTATCTGCATATACCTTCTTGATACGAATACAAAAGCATCGTAGAATCAATAGACGTATTAGGTCAAATTGTAATCCGTTTTCCTCTTTGACGCGGATTATGTGATATGAACTTTGCATCTCAAGTGTAAATATTAAATTGACTTACTGTCTTTATAAACTGATGAATCTTAGTAATTGCTTTTGTTTCAATCTTACTTTACCAAAGTGTATATTAATTTTCATAATATTTTAGTTCAATATTCATTGCAAAGTTAAAGGTGTATTAATAAATAAAACTTACATTTTTTAAAGTATTACAAAACTTAAATGATATTTCAATATAGCCTTTAAAATATATACTGCTTTTTGAAATTTTTTTGTAAAAGATTATTCTTAGGGTATTTATAGTTTATATGATTGCTGCAGCCTTTTTGTAAACCGTTGACGAACAATGTTTTATCGCTCACCTGAATCTTTCAAGTGTATGCTTCCTTGCCAACATACTTGACATATGGGTCATAATGAAGAAGACTTTGTATTTTTCTAATACATAAAATACACATTTTATACAACACTTTGTAAAAATTGAAGTTAAAATTATTATAATAATTGTGCTTTTTTATAAAATGTCATGTTAAAGGATCTTAAAAGAAAATATGAAATATGTTTAATATGTTAAATTGTATACGACTATCTCTGTTTGACATTTAGTTTGAAAGATGTTATTTAAAATTGTTCCTTTAGTTTTGAGTGGATGTTTCTCATACTTATTATCAAAGATTATAATCTTTTGAATATTATTATGGTATTGTTTGAAATAAGTGAGCATTTACTTATTAAAACAATTTATTTATTATATATTGCAGAAATGCCTTTTACGTTTATACGATGTAGTAATTAAGGACTTTACGCAATTGTATTAGAGAGTACTTTAATATAATCCAATTATTTGGCGCAATTACAAATTATACATTAATTATTCAATTATAAATATAATCACCACGTGTGTCGACAAAAAGCATGCACATATAGAACTAAGCAATAAATACGATAAGTTATGATACAAAACGAGTTTTGTTTTCGATAAAAATCAAACAGCAGTTGAATGTATACATAACACTGAATATAACAAACATCTTTAATTATCATAATAGAAATCCGACTAATTTAATCAAACTTTTCTTTTACGTCGCGAATTTTTTCGCGATATGTATTCACTGCATTCATCGCTACTGATGTTGTCATCTGTGCAACTATTTGGTGATGATAAAGATTCTAAAAAAATAAATAAAAATAAAAATCATAAATAAATTATTTAATATAAACTAAAATTTTTGAATAAATATTTAAAATAAGTAAAAAAACTTACTTTTACGACGATGTCTCTTCTTCTTTTTCATCGATTCAATACTGGTGTTTAAGGATTTATTCTTCTTCTTGCCACATATTTTTCTTGATACTTTTTCGACGCAGTAATCACACATATCATCGTCATCGGTATAATAGTCATCACTAAAATCATCAGAGCTGGTTTCCCTGGAGGATAAGGTGTTGTCTAATGTCGATTGGAAACTTATGTCGAAGAATGAGTCGTTTGCAGTATTCGAGTCGTTTGCAGTTTTCGAGCAATCATTGTTTTCGGGCTTTACAGAGCAATCATATTCCTCGCGCTTTTCAGAGCAATCATTATCCTCAGGTTTTTCAGAGCAACCATCTTTCTCGCGTTTTACAGACCTACCATAATCCTCGCGTTTTACAGAGAAATTGAATTCCTCACGCTTCTTCTTTTTATTTCTGCGTCGCACATTGCGCGAGCATACACAATTTTCTACTTTTGTCGCCATTCTCTGAAAAAATATCCAAAATATTTTCCTTCTTTTTTCCGTTTACATTCTTCAATAATTAAAAAACATATTTTATATTTTCTTTGTAAATAACTTAGAATAATATTATTAATATCATGCAGTTTACTTATTATTTTCCAAAATAAATATGAAAAAATGAATAAACAGCATTTTGTAAACAAATCAAAAATACTGTGGATGGTAAAATAAGTTAAAAAATATAAAAATATTTAAAAAATGACGATCTTACCTTTTATCACAGTCAAATAAATATGGTACTTATTGAACGTTTAAAATGCAAAATTTCAACTGACGACGATTTCATCGTACGACAAAATAACGTCGAAAAATGTGTTCGCTAGTGATTACAAACAATTCAAAAAGTAAACAATGCTGGAGAGGGCTGAGGGGGACGGGGTTAAAATTGGCCATTGCGCTTGTGCCGGGCGGCAAATTCGTGGCTTTTTGAATGGGCCAATGAGGAGATTGAGTTTGTCTGTCTCTCTTGTTGTGTGCGCGGTGGTGGTAGTGCGGCGCGCCACCTACGCGCGCGCGTCCCCACTGGCTGTGGCCCTGTGGCTCTGTTGGTGTGCGACCCCCGTTATCGGCGCGGCACTCGGCGGAGTCGGTGGCATTCGGCCGCGGTGTGTCGTTCGGTTCGCGTGACGCGGCGGCGAAAATTGGTTGACGAGACACGAAGAGTATCTGAGAGACGGCCGATTTGTGTTGTTTTGCGGAGACAAGCTCTGACACCGGTTGCCCACGTAAACGCACATGTCTCGACCTGTTCGAATCATGCAAACACAACGAATATTCGGATAACGCTCAAGATACTTGATTTCGTCAACGCGAACGCCGTGAACGCGGAAAAAAGGGCACCGAAGTTCAACACTCAGTGGCCTCGACCGCAATCACGTGGGATTTTACCCTTTGGAGAGTTCATCGCTGAGATAAGACGCCGCGCCTCAGGTACACACGATTTTCAAAACAATTTCTTTTGCACATAATTATTTGGTCTAATTTTTGTTTTAACTTGTTTGTTTGTTATCATTTTTGATGTCTTCTTTTTTATTTTTATTTTGAATGCGTCAAAGATGCTCTGAAGTTGTTTCAACATTTTGATGCACTTTGACTAATATTTACATTTAAATACATTTACAATTTATAATAAAATCAACGAAAATTTGTATTTTTGGTGTTAAAATAACTGTTTAGCATGATTACAAGCTTAAGAAACATTTATTAAATACAAGTTTGATTAAAAGCGTACTTTTGTATATAAAAATATATTTTTGTATGAAAAACATTGTACTTTTATAATATTTTGATTATCAATTTCTGAATACCTGATTTTTAAATTTCAATTCAAAAATATAATTTCATTTTTTTTAATATTTTTTTTAATCTACTTAGTGCTTTCGTGATTGCATTTTGTGTTTCAAAGTTTTATTTTACCATGATTGTACATGTTTTCAGTGACATTATGTGATTTGTGTTCTCGTGATTATCTTCCGATTTCATTTCTGAAATACACCCATAACAATGACTACGACACGAAAGTGTATTGTCAAGACCTGGAAATTTTGAAGGATTTATAGTTGATAATGATGTCTTTTCTAAATTAACAACTTCACGGAAATCTGTTGAATTTTCATCTGTCCACAATATCGCCAATAAAATAGCATAAAGTATGTTGTAAAATTTCCAACTGTTTAAATATATGCTTGATGCTTTGAAAACAAGAACACGTTAATGAACAGTCAACAGAATTGAACGAAACATCAATGTTTGAGCAGGTAATAAACATTTTGGCAAGTATTTTTAATGCACGACTCTCAACCGATACGTCAAACGTTGTTCATTTTTGGATAATGGAAATTTTACATTATTGACATTGGAATCGAGTGGAAGTTTCACAAAGTCATATTTTGCGAATTTCAATTTGCTAGTAGATATATTTATTTCAAAATGTTTTTGCGTGGTTGCAAAAATAGATTGCGCGAGCAATTTATAACATGCAAATAAACGAATTTGTATGATATAAAATACACGTAATAAAACATTTTATGAGATACATACCTATTTAAATGAAATAAATTCATTTTAAAAGCAAATTAAAAAAAATCTGTTGATGATTTTGTAATTAAAGAAGAAAAGGAAAAAAAAGGCATTAATAGAATTTGAATTAATGTTTGAGTATCAAGTTTGTTTGAACAATGTCGAACGAGATACATTTAAAAACATAATTTATTTACCGTCATCGAATAAGTAAATAATAAACGAGACGTCAAGTGATGTCATCGTTGACTATTATAACTGCGATATCTGTTCCATAATTTTTGTACAGTCAAACATTTGTCATTACAATCACGACAAAACTGACGCGTTTATTAATAAATTCGCTACGAAAATGAGTCAATAATTCATTCTTAATGACAAAACATTTTATAGATCATTCATTTGGATACGATATCTTTATTAATGAAAAACATACACTTTGAAATGTCTCTTATTGATAAGAATGTCAAAATGAAAAAAGAAATGCATAAAACAATAAATAAATATAATAATTTAAATTATTTTGTTTATTATTGTTGTTATTATTTGTGGAACGTTTTATATAAAAAGAAACTTAATTTCACAGTTTGAACTACTAAATAAATATTCCATATGCAGAATGGTTGAAAGAATTTGAATAAATAGTCCAACATTTCCTTATTTGCTGCAGTGCTACAAATCATACAATAATCATAAATAGATGCATCTTGAAAGAGAGATAAAGAGGAAAAAAGGAAGTCTCAACCGCGGGTTACAGAAGAAGATACTTAAAACGTTAGTCGATATGAAAATAAATGAGAGGTATAAGAAAAAGAACTTGCGACAGATGGTGACTACGAAGAGACATGCACGTGTTGTGCGGACAACATACTTGAAATTGTTATTCGGATCGGTTAACAAAAGTTATGCTATTTTACGTCGTCGGCGAGATTGAAATTGAAATTCTATATGTGTGTATGGATATATATATGTCGTTTGGGCCAAATTACAATGTTTGTAAATGAAAAATGGAGCAACGTTTATTGTTAAAGCGTCGTAATCAGATATAAACTTAAATTATCGTTCAAATCAGAAAGTATTACTCGGCAGACAAAATATGAATTCGTCATCTCTGTTTATCGTTGCTCGGATCTCTATTTACGGACGATCTCCTGCGGGAGGTAGCCCTTTATTCATATTCTTCGAATAGCATGTAATAGCACATTTATAATCATCGTTTAACTCACAACTTACAAATAAGGAAATGCATTTTAATTGGTTGACAAAATAATATTCCATTTTGTATATAATTTTCATAATTATATATGTATAATTTTCTTTAATGAACTTCAACTTTAAAGTCAGCTTTTGTTTCACTTTGTTAAATTAATTTCGGATGTTGAAGTTTTTCCTTTGATGAAAAATAATTGAAAATAATTGTCAATATAAATAATAATTTATATACAATGGAGAGTGGAAAAATAAAGGAAAAAATAAAAACAAAATGAATAATGGTCGCGTGCTGTTGAACGCTTTCTATAATTATTTTTTGTTTAACTTGAACAAAATCTTGCATTAGAAATGTTGCTTTAATTGCACCGATTGTTCGGCCAAGTTAGGATAAATTATATACGTCGATCTTATTTGATTCTTCATGCGAACGTGGTCTTCCTCACTTTTTTCCATTCTATTTCCGGTTTCATATACACAAGCGTCGCCTTGTTACGCCTGCCGCGTAGTCGTGTAGTGATCGTGTATCGCCGCAATTAGTTCGCACATTGTAATATTTCGTACTTCTTATGTGATGCAACCATTATTATTCCTCATTTAAACATTTTTTCTTCCACTTGTTGTTTTCTTGAAAATAATTTGCTTTTACATTTCAACTTATCATATTCTTAAATATTGACTTGCATTTAAACAGTGATATTTAATTTTCAAATACTATGATTTTAATGATAAAGAATTGATAGTAGAAATGTCAAAATAAATGTATTGAAATATGGTAAAATCAATTAGAATACAAAAAACATATTTTTTATAAATATATATTTTTTATTATAATTTTTTATTGTAATAAACTAGAAACAAAATGACATTTGACTATTTTTATACAACAAAAAAAGAGTATGACTGCTTCTTAAACAGCGAGAAAACTGGAAATGATTTTCAATGTCACGGCTGTATGTTTAAAACTTAATCGCCCCGACTGATGTAACATCATAGAAGACCTCCCCACTTGAAAGTTGGTACTGTCATATGACTCAACCACGTATTTTGCTACGTTT
>JABFPJ010000980.1:0-30394 GCA_022817425.1 Gryon sp. ZL-2020 | reverse complement strand
AAGTTTAGTAGTTTAAGTTAAGTTTTAAGAAGTTCTAGTTAAGTAGTTTTTTTTATGCCAATATTTACAACTATGATAAATCAAGTAAAAGTTCTTCATTTATAATATACTTTTTTAATTCATAAAATTAAAACATTAATATTTTAATATTTTAACATTAAACTACAATACATTCTTGTAATTACTTTTTACTAATTATAAAAAATATTAATGTATTCAGAAATGATCCAATTCAAAATATTTTTAATTATTTATATCAATCATTAATTATATAAATTGAAAAATAAATCTTTGAATTATACATAAACAAATAATGAATGATTTAAAATGATATAAAACAATATTTGTTGAATGAATAACAAAGAAAATGCAAAATGCACCCAATGCAGACAATTTATCCAATAATAACTAGAATTACCGGCAACTATAACGCTATTAAACTGCGTCTGGAATTTCGGTGTCGCGTTTCACGAAACCGTGACGCAACGGGACATAAGAGGATTGTTAATGATCAATAAATGGAAAGCCAAGCTTACGCTCTCAGATTGGCTCTCTCGCGCGCGCGGTTTTGAATTAACAGATTTATGATCGCGCTAACCCACTAAGCCAACAGCGACTTTGTACAAATTCCTTGACGAGTCTCTCTCTCTCTCTCTTTCTCTCTCTTCGGCATTGCTCGCGAATGACGCGAGCGAATGACGAAAAAGTATAACAACGATGATTTAAACGCGATATGGATCTTACGTTTTGATTTCAGTGCGATCATTTGCACGCAAATCAACAACAGCAGTGGCGTGCAAACGCGCTTCGGCGCCCCCGGCCTCGATCGGCCGCCAAATTTGGATGACGCTTCAAGTCGCGCGCGTACAACCGATCGCAATCGCGCACTGACCCAGTGGCACACTATCGCGCACAGCTCCACAACACCAAATCGTGCACTCGCGCTCAATCGGCAAAACTAGACGATTTTTAACTCGATGACCAGTTAAGGACATGTCCCGTACGCCCACAACTTGTATATTTGTCCAATTCAAAATTAGTTCTTTTTATTTACAAAAACAAAAAAAAATACTGAAAACACATTTTTACATTTAAATTATATTTTTTAAAAATTTAAATACGTTGAATATTAAAATGTTTAAAAAAAATGGAATTTCAAATTCGTTGTCTTTTTAAAAACAAAATAGCCAGTTTTTTTATTTATTTTGTTGAATAACCTAATTTAAATTGTATTTTCTAAGCAAGAACTTCCGTGAAAAAAAGCAAACTATACAAAAAATGGCTAATAAAAATTGATTTCATTTAAAATTAAACTTGATTGGGAGAAAAAAATCATGGTCACTTAAAAAGCAAATCGGATGAAGTTACATAACATTATGTGCTTTTTGTGTGTAGTTAACTAAAGAACACTATTATTATCATCATCCTCTCGTACAGACAGACATTTCATACTGAAGTAGTTACGACGTAAATTATCCATTTGACGACGATCTTTCTTTTTCGTTTCCTTTCGTTTTTGAATTGCACGGAAAGGTGATCGCTTCAACGACTCCGAACATCGGTCATTGGTTATCTGGGTTAATAGTTTTAGTACATTTATTTTTTATTTGTATACATTCGACATTATGAAATGCATGCGATACGTTTGTTAATTTATTGGTTCAAAGATAACTGAAATTACGAGATTCATTTAATCCTCTCAGATTTTGTAAATAAAGTCACAAAATATATAGGATAAAGTTGGATATAAGAACAAAATGAAAAATGATGATAATTTTCGATATTGTGATGACACCCGTTAAAAACGGGTGTCATCACTACGCCGTCCCTACCTTCCACGACCAGGTCTTTTAATAACGGTATTGAGTGGATCGGTATTTAAATCATTTGGTCATAATATCTGGACGTACATTCTACTGAGACTAACATTTTTAATGAATTGTATTTTATCACGTTAATATAAAGTTAAATCACAAATATAAGTTAATCTTAAAATATTACAATTATTAAATCAATCTTCTAATATTATATATATATATAAATCAATTTAATATTATACTTAATTTAAAATTTGAATTAAATTTTGAATTAACTGAAATCTTATTTATTAATTGAATTAAATTTTAATAACAAATTTACATTTAATGTTAAATTAACAAACATTAATTAATTATAAATAATTAAAAAATTAATAAATAAATTAAAAAAATAAAATTAACAAACAAAAGTTCCAAAAATTATATGCAAAATATATTGAATTATTGAATCAATCAATAACTGCAATTGCTTATTTTATTTTGAAGTTCGCCATATAAAATAAATTGCATATAAGAATGCAAACTGCATCGTTGCGAGTAACATTTTAGGTAGCGATTGTCAAAGATGACCATTTTTTGATGCGAACAAACAAATACTCAGTAGGAGGACGTGGTGAG
Organism: Gryon sp. ZL-2020; assembly: GCA_022817425.1. Lineage (NCBI taxonomy): Eukaryota > Metazoa > Arthropoda > Insecta > Hymenoptera > Scelionidae > Gryon > Gryon sp. ZL-2020. Next base: position 27,959 of record JABFPJ010000980.1, on the reverse strand, counting down.
TCAGAAATGCATAATTATAGCAACTTATGTGTCGTTTCGCTGAGACACCGAGGCACGGAGTTATTCGGGCGCGCGCGAGCGTGCGTCGTTTTCTCATCAATGCCAGAGACTCACACACATGCGTATGCATATACACATACGTATACATGTCTACACGCACATACGTAAGCGTTTATCCACGATTTTCACGCGAGGAAGCTGCGATCGGCAGCCACGATAGCTTGCGAATTTTCACGCGCACATTCCGCGCTCACTACGATACCATCTTGGCAAACAACTTCCCGACTTGCCTTCCGTGTCTTCGTACCTTCTTATGCTACGTCGACAAATGTTATGTTTTAACAACATTTTAATTATCTACTTTTTTGTAGTCTAGTCTCTCCCACTTTACTCTCATTCATTTCAACACTTCTTCCTAATTAGTAATAATTACATTCATATCATAATTTTATTTACAATTACATTTGTTATTACACTGTAATTTTCATAATACCATCATTTGACAAAGTTATTCAAAGTTTTATTAAATAAACGAATAAAAAGCTATTAAAAATTGATGTAATTCTTTAATTATTTTATTATTATTTAAAAAAAAATTAATTGAATTTTATCATTTTTCATTTATTTATCTATTTTTTCATGTATGTCAAATTGTTGAATCAATATTTGAAAAGACAATCGACAAGATATGAAAATAGTTTTGGAAAATACGTCTACTTCTTATCAACTGCCATTCACAATTGAAAATAATCAAGATAATCCATTGCTACAAGAAAAGCGTCCTTTAATGCTTTCTTTATCCTGCGAAACAATCGTGCACATTTGAATCACGATGCATTCATATTCCTTTAATGTCAAAGCAAATCAAAATCCAACTTTAAGGTGCTTCCTTTTGAATTGACATGACGAACACGTAATTTATGTTATTCACAATTTTGAATAGTTTGTCTTTTATCAAGCCAAACAAGCACTATTGTTGCTGCTACTTTAACTCAAAGATCACGTTAAAAAGAACGATTTGTCAAAACATTTTAAATAAATACATTTTTTTAATATAAAAATTATTTAATATAAATTTTTAATGAAAATTGACAAGTTTATACGTTCTTCTTTGATTATTTACTTTTTGAAGTAAAAAAAGTTTATTGCAAAATTTCCTCAGGAAAATCAATAGTAAATTTATGATTTATGAAATTTGACAATTTGTTTTTCTGAGAGGAAAACAAAAATAAAAAAAGATTTGCGTGATATGTAAGTAAAGGACCTAGACCCAGTACCAATGACCAGTTGCCTAACGTCATTGACACACGCTATCGACTTAGAAAGTGATTCTTCTGCCTACAACCTCGACGTTAATCATAAGACTGTCACAATTTCAACAACAACAACGACGACAATAACAACGAACTCTTTGTATCGAATAACGATGATGTGATGAAAGATTTGTTAGTAAATCGCGTTCGATTGCTATTAGTAGACGAGGGGGAAGAATAAAAAAAGAAAAGCAAAAAAGTCACGATAAATATACACGATGCAACACAATGTTGCGATTCACTCATTCTCTGCTCGTAATCTTGATGCTCAATCGAGTTCTTCAGTTTATGAATAAGTTAGACACGAGAATGCCTCTTACCGGTGCAAATCAGGTTTATGCGGCTCAACGTAAACATGTTTTCCTTGTCAAGAAACCGCTCTTTAAAATTGCACTGATAAAGAAGCAGCCGTTTTTTTGTATCTTCCAATGTAGCAACAAATTTTTATGCTAAACATTGGAAAACAATTTTGTTAATAAAAAAGGAACACGATGGAAAATTGTTTCGTTTCATAAGATACAAAATTAACATAGAATATTGGAAGTAATAAGTGTTACTTTTTTAATATTTCAAAATATTTTTTTATAATCTTTAATGAGTCAAATATTTCAAAATGTCTTAATAATTATTATAATGAATCTTATTAATTGTTACAGTAAATTTTCTTATTAATCTTATATTATTAAAATATTCTTATTTAAAATTAAAAATAATCATTTTTGTTATGGTTTTTATATTAATTATGAAAACTAAATGCACTTCTAGAATTGTACTTTTATTTTTGGCCAAAAATTTGAGTAATTTGTTTATCGAATTGGGTTTAGCGTTGAAATCGAGCGCATTAGACCGGCTGTAAGGCCCGGGTTAATTGGTGAATAAAAAATTAGAAACTTCGAACGCGAAACGACGGAAAAAGTTGGCGCGAGTGGCGTAACGCGCGCGCGGCTTAGCACGATTTTGCAACGACGAGAACCTCGTGATTTGAGGTTACGTGTTTGGAAAGTTTAATTGAACGGAAAAAGCGATGATTTAGACAGGAATTTCAGAGTCGGCTTTGACTTTTTGACTGACCAACATGGAACTTTGCTTAAGAAACAGAGAGAAAGATGAAGAAATATCGCAGAGAAAGACAGAGAAAGTTGCGTGCTTGTTTATCGTTTATTTTGTTTGTATCAATTCAAAATTTGTTATAATGTATCATTTTCAACGATTGATTTGAAAAGGATTGACGTAAATGAGTTTAGTTTGGTTTCTTAATCTTTGACGTTGCAGTCATGACAACTGAAAATCCTCTTAGTGAATATGAACAGAAACGTTTTGTATACTATAGCCACGACTCATGTAAAACGGCCTTATGAGGCTTCTCTACACTAAGTGCCGGTATATCTTGTGGTCGTTCCAGTTTTCAATGACGAGTCATACCAATGCCCCGTTTCATTTTACCCGTCACCAATCTCACTGATTAGACTTTTTCTATTTCTCTCGTCGTCAATTTTTGCTATTCCAACTTGCATTTTTTTGCAACTTTCAATTTCAATGTAATATTTCGTTTCCATCATTTAACATACATTTTACCAACATAAAAAAACGCTACACTGACAATTATAGATCTTGAAAATGTACTCTTTTTAATAGCATTATTTTTTTTCTACTGTTTTTTACAACAAATTTTGATTCAATTTTGCTGATGGATCCATAATGCTGTTAAAAACAGTAAAAATTCAAGATCTATGATTTTCAGTGTACATTCATTTAATTAAATTTAAATTTAACAAAAATACGTTAAAAAAATCTTATACTATAAAAATATTTCTTTCCGTTTGTCAATATCTGCAAATTATTATCGCATTAAAAACTGACGATTAAAAATAGTGGCTTAATGTTTCAAGTCGATCATTTTCTAAAGCATATGTTGAAGTATAATATGCGATTGTATATGAAATAAACAATTCTCAAGTTGCCAATGAAATTCGATGCTCTGGTTGGACTTATTAGCGCGTATTATAAGCGTCATGACGCGCTACGTACGCATCTCACTAACGATAACACTTTCACGCACAATCGTAAGCAAATATAAATGTATATAACAAGAAACGAGATCTCGTTCTTATGTATTTACGTGACCTTGTAACAAATGGCCAAACGTCGCTTCATTCTTAAACCAGGGACGCCGTCGACTCTCCCGTTCTTAGAGCCAACCAACTCCCTCTTCGAACGATCAATTGAAATCATCAGATGATCTTTCGATTGATTTATATCATACACACTGGATAATTGAACACAAAACGAAAAAACGCTTAGATGTCGATAAAAAAAATTACAAGTAGAAAAATGAGTAATTAAACTTGTAAAACGTGATAAGCTTAATTGATGATTATAAAACAATTAAATTATTAGTAACTTCAGGTCATTGTAAAATAGCAAATAAGAATGTTTTTATAGCGATAAATGATTAACTTTACTTCTGGACAAGAAAAATGATAATCATTTATATGTGCAAGAATGTAATCATAATTATTTTGCACTTAGTTAAATGCACAATGCATGCAAAAATTGATAAATGGTTAAATGGGTCGATAAACAATGATCGATAAATATCGATGGAAAAAGAAGAAGGTGTACGAGTTTTGCAATTCAATGCAGTAATTGAATACAATGTTAGAATGTCTCTTGGATTGGATTATTATAATAATGATGACATCATAGCGGAAGGACGAATCGCGAGGATGTTGGCGCAAATCGGTTAGAGAATGTGGAGATAAGCATATGAAATCGATCGATGGAACCTATCCACTGGCAACCCATTTCACTGACTTTCACATGTCAAATACTAAGCACATTAATGTCATACATTACGCTTCCATTTCCCGAGCTTTATTAGATTCAAGTTAATAATTAATTTGTGGTCATTTGATCATAAAGCAGTTGATCAATTGAGATCAGGTTTACGAAAATTAGTTAAGCAACAGTTTGTCGCTAAATTGATTACAACTTTTTGGATAATCAACAAATTTTCATGTCTGAATGCAGTCATTGATTAAGATCTTAAATTAATTATTTTGTATTTGAAAAAACTTTTAATGTTTCAAAGATACAAAGTGCTTTTTTTTACAACAAATGTAATTAGACTGAAGTAAAGTGATTGATTTGAGAAACAAATATTGAAAAATTGTTTTATATATATAAAAGAGGCAAAAGAGATGGTATAAAGTCGTTTTGTTCACATTTTTACTTCTTTTCATTTTCTATTATTTGGCAAGGGCAACTTTCCAATAGCTTCTCATTAGCATAACATTATATTACATAAACAAAATCTACATTATTTTCTAATTTATTTGTTCAATACGATCAAGTGAATTTTCTTTTTTTTAAACATTAGTTCTTGAATAGATAAATCTACAGATAATTTTTCTTCATCATCATCTGCTTCTTGCATGCGCATTATTGAAATCTAACGTTGTTTTTATATATATGTGACTTACATTTTTTGTTTGAAAAACTCTACATAAGAGAAATTGTGTATTTTTAATATCATGCTCAATACACGCAAGCGACGAATGAAATATTTTTACGTGACAAGAAGTAGGTTGGCGTGAAAAATAGGTTTCGCTATTTTGGTGCGTTCGAGTGAAAAGAAAGAAAAAAAAGAAGGTGCCGCAAGACGCTACCGGCGAACAGACTCACATCGTCGGAATGTCGTGCCGTTAACCAATTATCCACGTGCTCAATCGCTAACGACGACAAGTACAAATGCAAACGAAATTTGACTTCAGATTTTTAATCGATGCAAACATTATTTCTTCAAATTCCGTACAAACAGAATTGTACAAAGAAGAACAGCTTTGAACAAATAAAAGCGTTGAGCAATAAAGAAAAGAAAATCTTTGTTTCTCATAGTCGAGAATTTATTTTGAAACAAAAACAATAAACTATTAGTTTTGTTTAAATAAAAAGTTTGTTTGTCTTTGCTCTCTCTTTTTTTTCAATTCTCTTCTCAGTTGGTTTTAATAAAATTACGCGCAGAATTCATATAGATCAAATATCTGTATATGAGTTTATATATATATATATATATATTGAATCCTGTTCGACTATTCGTAGCGACACTTGATAGTTTCCTTTTTTTTCATCTCCAATATCGTCGGAAGCTTTCTCTCGGTTTGCAAAATTTGGGTCGACCAATTATTAAGTATTGTTAGCGGTGGTCATCCAATTATTTTTCAAAACTAGTTCGATCGCTTGAAATGCAACGAATCGCAAAAATACAAAAGCAAAATGAAATCGAAACAGACGAGCTCAAACTAACGTTCATTTATTTGTTTGTTTCAGCACTTATCGTTCCCATCCGCTCAATCCAACCATGGATCAGTTAACTTTACGTTCAGCCTGTCCAGCAACCAGGATATCGAAGGTTCGCAGGGGGCATTCGAATGCATTCAGCAAACTGGATCAAAGTAAGTATAATAATCATCTAATCATTCATGATGTTTTCTTTATTCAAATAATGACAAAAATCACTAGTGCAAAAAATGCATGTATTATAATAAATTTCTCTTAAAACGATCATTGGAAATATAATATTACAATAACGATTTTTATCTTAAGAGAAATAAACTTATTTTTATTTTAAAATAAACTATTTAAAAAACTGTTTTAAAAGCAATTTAAACATTATTTTCATAACTTTTGCTTATACACATTTCAAGACAGAATCGTTAAGATACGAATATTGATAATGCATTTTTCTCACAGTATAACACGACAGCAAAAAAAAATATCAATTATGACAGGCAGTGTATGAATTTAAATGAAGCCGTTCGACATGTTAATAATAAATACATTCACTTTTGCAGTTCGAGCGTGATTTATATTTTGTTGTTATTTCGTCCTTTCGCTCGCGCGTTAGTAAAGTATTATTGACAAAGTTAATACAATTAGCGAGCGATAATGGAGACTTTTTCGAAAGAAACGAAAATAAATGAATGATAAATTAGAAAATGATTGGCTAATATTAATATGTTTGTGTGTACGTGCAAACTGAGCATATGAATACGAAATTGAGCGTACTCGTGCGAACACACATTTGTTACACTGAAAAATAGACGTAAATTATTGACGGTCAGTGAAAAGTTTTTTTCTCCTCTTTTTTTTACATATACATTCACACACACATTGTACTTGGGTACCATTATTTATATCAATATTGTTCGCATGCGGCCATTAATAATTCATGAACTCTCGTTGCACCCCCGCAAGATCGCTAAAATAATTGTGCAACAATAGAAATTACGAGCGTTTAATTTTCCATCCGAATCCCGACGCACGTATTATTTTTCATTTTATGGAAATTGCGAGCAACATCAATGATTAATCAACTGACGTTGTGCGATTATTAATGCTGTTTAATATGCTTTGTAGTAACCTGGAAAGCCTCGGATCATTACCTTGTAAAATGCGCATTCAGGCCAAAGATGACGTATACGAAACCACCCGACGTCGTATGGCCGTAGCCGAAGAAAATCACAAAAACAAATGGTGAGTATTCCTTTTATGGAATATTAATGTATTTCATTATTTGTAAATTATGAAATAATTTTAATTGTCTGAAGAAGAATAACATTAAGAAGCATAATTTAATTAGAACTCACTAATATCTGATTGTTATCTTTTTAATTTGTAGCAATTTTAAAGAATCAAACAAAATATTTTACATGAAAAATAACATTTTTTATGTTTCGTCTATAAAATTTCATTTAAAAACTTTATTTATATTTATAATATGTATTTATGCTTTTGTTTGATTTTTTTTCTGTAATTTATTTAATTTAACGTCTATAAATGTATTCGAGATTACAAAAAATATATTTTACGTAAGTAAATATTTACATCAATCAATAAAATATAATTTTTAAATAGATTTCATCTTTAATACAAACAGTTGCATTTCAACACGCATTTTTATAACCGGAAAGTTTCACTCCGTTTAATGTTCATCCAATGCTGTAAATTTATTTGTTCATTTTTATGTGAAAGAAAAGTGATAAGTAGTTCAATTGGCTAAATTCATAAAATAAGTAAGCTTTCATTTTTGTAAATATATCCCTCACGAAGGAAACTATATTTTGAAAATATACGCAAAAATATCTAACTTTTTTCCACTTAAATATAAGCAAAAATATATTTTGAATATATTTGTATAAAATCAAATATATTTTCACATATACTTTCATGCAAATTGTCACATATAATTTTGAACAAATACATTTAAATATATTTAAAAATATCTAACTTCTTGCTGAAAATATATTTTATCTATTTTACATATTTATTTTGAAATATGTAAATTATTATATTTTGAAATGTATTTCCGTGAGGAAGTATTATAATATTTGAAATTATTTTGTTTAAACAAGAATATTTTTAAAATCGATTTTTTTTTTCAAATATAGTTAAGTTTACATAACATTCAAGATCAAAATCCCACTGAACAATAATCTTATAAAATTTATACGAAGAAAAACAAAGAGATCATTTAAGGATGAGTGTTAATTCACCAATTGAGTATCAATTGGAATTGCAACATCAACATGGGCGCCGGTTAATTTGTGCGTCTGCGTCACTGCCAAGGCTAGGAACACCTCGCAAGTGTTCGACTCATTTTCTCGTCGTGATACCTCAAGATGAGTCGTACAAGCATTGTTATGACACACAAATTGCGGATAATTGCGCAACCTCTTTGTCGTTGGTGCTGTATTTTTAGCCGCACGCCTAGCATATCGACCTCCGCTTAATTTTCATTCTCACCGGACAATCAACAGATTTATGTTAAAGATTATTTTTAAACACGTCACTTGCTCTTGACAAGTCTTGTCCATGTTTGACGTTTCTGCAGTTTCCGCGATAATCTCAATGTTACAGCATTCTATTACAGAAGAAAAGCAATCTGATAACTAAAAAAAAATTCTTATAGTTATTCTTTTTCCTCAAACTTATTTTCTTAGATTTCAATGTTATTTTTTTATAATGCATTTTTTTAGTATTATTCAAACTCACTATTCTTATTCTTACTTATTATTCATTCTTGCTTTGTAATCATTTTGATGATTCTGGAAAGCATCGTGATTGTTATTAATTAATTAAACAGAAGATAAGTTGTCTTTTGTAATTGTTTTCTAACTTTTTTTTATAATAATCTTAAAATTGAAATTGAAGGTATTAATCTCTGTTTTTGTATGTTTACAGCACAAGAGTCATTAAAGTCAGTGGGTCGGACATAGGTCGAAAATTAAAAGTAAAAAATACAGGCAGAACAATACCGCCTCCTGTTAATAATATTTCAAGGCATCGGGACGTGCCATCAAGCGCGTCGTCAGCCGCGCATTCCGTTGCTCCAGTCTCTGCTATAAGTAATAATAGCCAAACACAACAACAGCAACAACAAAGGCCTTATGTGTCATCGTCGTTGACATCGACTTCGACATCATCATCATCAATTCCAACGGTTCCCATGAATTCTAGGTCCAGCAGCTCGAATTCTTTCAGTCGAACGCAACCGGAAAAGAAGACCCCCGAAATCGCTCGTAGACCATTAAAGTAAGAGATTTGTTATTTTTATCGGATAGACCGGTAAAAAATATTACATTTCTATATAAGTTGCTTTATTTGATATAATATTGTAAATATGAATTAAATACGATGGAATATAAACTCATTTTGTAAACAATACTTTTTTTCTTTATTTATGAAAATGATTTTTTATACTATATTTTTTTTATTTTGTCATTGCTTTTTCAAATAAATTTGAGAATTATTGATAAATTGTAATATAAGAAAGTAAATATTGATAAAAAAATGTCAAATATTTGTTATGGAAATATAAATTTAATGCAAGAAATATTTAACGATTACATAACTTTAAAATATAATTGCATATCTGAATATGACAGATGATTATAAATTGAAGCACTAAAAATGCAAGCACGGCGTAAGTGGATTATATTATTCTTATAAAACCTATGTTGTTTTTGCATCTAGCTCGTCAAATATTAATCGATATTAAAATAAAAATGAAAAATATGAATAATGTGAAATTTTGAATAATGTAATACTCTCAGCATATTACAATAATTTTCTATTGTTTTACAGGGAACGTCTTATACATATCCTAGCCTTGAGGCCATTCAAGAAGCCTGAACTTTTTGATCGTTTGAATAGAGGTTATTATTATTCTTATTACCACTATAAGTATTATAAGTATTAATATTATTATATCATATTTATCGTACATTTAACGTTTACACTTCATTTACATATGATTATAATTAATTGTATACTAATTTGAATATTTGATTTTTACATTTACAGAAGGATTGAGGGAACGTGAACGTAACATTATATCGACAATTTTAAAGCAAGTCGCGTTTATGAGAGACAACACGTATCATTTGCAAAGGCACGTTTGGAATGATGTGCAAGAAGAATGGCCTTTTTATACAGATCAGGAAAAAGCAATGCTTAGGAGACGAAAGCCACAAAATTTAACCCCACCAGGTTCCAGCGATGGATCCAGCGGTAAGATTTACTTTGTTTACTTATTACTTTAATTAATTTAATGCTTACTTCATTTTTATAATTAAAATAACAGTATGTTTAAACTAATGAAGCTTTTAATCAACAAAATAATAATGTTAGTTTATTTAAACAACATCATTTGTGACGTTAAATCACTGAAGCATTATTCAAATTATGTAATATAAGCAGATTATTCAAAATTATATAAAGATGTAATACGATTATTGTTAGATGTTAATTCATTGATAGAAAATTAGTATTTGTTACTGATATATATTCTAATTATCATTACTAGTTTATATTATATAAATAAATCTAATACAACTTATACAAAGCTGAATAATAAAAACAATTGTGTTTAACGTTTGAATGCCATTTTTCAGTGATTCATTGTTATTTTTAGTTTAATAATATTTTATTATCTATGTAATTTATAAATATATATTTCTTTACAAGTTTGTATAATTATGTATTAAAACTTCTTCACATTGAAGTCAAATTAAAAACCTATTAAATTTACTTACATATCATGAGTTAAATTATAAAATTAAGATTCATTGATTTTATTGATTAAGTATCTTATTAAAATTTTTTTTTAATAATTAATCTCTTAAGGTGATTCTTCAGCTATGTAAGAAGAAAAAGGATAGAGCTAATGGTGACTCTATTAGTGGAAAAGAGAAACAGTGAATTCGATTGAAGAATCACCTTAAGTTTTTCAAATGCCGTTTCTCAACATATAAAAAAAGCAACAATAGCAATAAAGTTCCAATTTGTTTTTCTATAATATTGTTGTTTTATTATCGTATAAAATTCTGTAAATTTAACTTTAAGAAGATGTTAGTTCCTCATTAAATCTGTTTAACTAAATGAATGTTAACATTACAGGAAGTGGACACTCGCCAAACTCAACGCATCCTGGTTCACCACCTGCAATTACAGCGCCACCGGCTCGACTTTTAAACAACAATGCAAATAATAGCGGTAGTGTGAACAAACGACCGGGTTATTTTGAAGATAACAGCGGTTTGCCGACGAAAAAGTTACGGATATCGCATTGCCAAAAACCTGCAAGCTCAACGACTAGCAGAACAGCACCGCCCGTAGTAAATCCATCCTTTGGAAGTAGTTATTTTGCTAACAATGTCAATATTGTTGACGGTTTTGGTGGTGGCAGTGCGACGAATGTGAATGAAAGTGCATCTAGTTCTAGTAATGTGAATAATAGTGCAGTTAATAGTGTAACGAAAGTGTCGTCATCGCAACAGTCAAATTATCATATCTCAAGGCCTGAGAAATCATCGTCGACTGTTAGCCAAACGGCATATCCCGCGAACAATTATCAATCGAGCTCGCCATCTCAACAGTCGCTTCCAAGTGGAGCAAGTTGGGGAACTTATGCTCCACCCAAATCTTACGCCAATCCGACAAAAAGTGACTCTAACACAACAAATCCTAGTACATCACGCAAAGTGCAAAGCCATAATAATAGTAGCCGACATTCTGATCAGGAACGATCTGAACTCATGAGGCTTAGCGAGAAGTTTATGAATGAAAAGTACGATCAGTTCAAGGAGAAAGTCCACGAAATATTGAAACTATTCGACGAATGCATCAAGTTTTTGTTCCCACGTGCTAATTCTGAAACGCCTTGGTTAGATTCGAGTCTTCCAGATCACAGCAATTACAAATCGTAAGTATTTCTGTTACTTTTTTTCTTTTTATTTCACTTTTATATCACATCTAAATTAATATTTTTTAACATATTTTCTTAAAAAACTTTTGTAATTACTGTTTTATTATTTGTCATTGAATTGTAAACAATTACATTTATTCAGTAATAATATGAATTTTAGTTAGAGTAAACAGTTTTTATATTTTAAGAGTTACCTTCATCGTAGAATTGTATAATTGTAATTAATGATTTGGATCGTATTACAGAGAATTAAAAGCGATTGTCACTAAAGATGAGAGAACAAGGTATAAGGAAATGTTCAAAGATCTTCGGGAAACGTATCAATGTCTTTCCAAATATTGTCAGAAGGTTAACGCATTCTTACGAGAGTCTATTCACGAATGTCAAGATATGCAGAAACAAAATAAGAATTCAAACGTAAGTTTTTTCATATATATATATATTAACCCTTCACGTACCGACGGCCGCGCGCGCTGGTCAGTATCCAGAAATATTTCAAGAATTTTTTTGCAATGAAAATGTGAGTGAAATAAAAACATACATGTACATAATTGCGAAGATAGTTTCCAAATATATGTATGATTTTTTTCATCAAATTATGTGCAACCGCTATTGAAATATCTTAATTTGAATAGGCCGTGGATACTGGAGCGTAGGTTGGTGTGTGCTACCGACTTGGGCGCTGAAGGGTTAACCTTATTTAAAATAGAAAAAATAAATGATTTCTGAATTTAACAATAGATTTTTCTCTTAATTAATAAATGTATTTGTAAATTAAGAAAAAAAATAAATATACAACTAATTGCATTGTGTTTTGTACACAGGTGATGCATTTGACAATACTGAATATATACCATCTTTCTATAAACAAGGACAATCGCTTTGTATACATGAAAAATTATATGAAGACTGTAGGTGAAAAGATGGAATACATACGAAAACTTATAGGCGATTACGATAGGGCATTTTATGGTACTTCAGAAGTTGATCGGAGCAACATCAACTGACACAAGCTGAAATACCAAAGTTCCGTCGTCCACAATTTGTTTCAAATCGTGGCTTCGTTACTGCGACATTGCTTGCAACTCAACAGCAGGCCTCGTACACTTAATTTCTTACGTTTCGTCGCGCCGTTCCTGTGACATTATCAAGCACTCATTTAAGTCGGAAGAGGAAGAGTTAATTAATGCTCAATTTATCGGTCATTAAGATTTCAACAATCTTAAAAGCCTTGCGTTGATTTGCTATATAAGTACGATATTAACATAATTTTCACACGAACGGATAAGGAGCCTGTCAACGACAATCGAAAAAAAAAGATAAAAAATAGATAAAAATACAAAAAAATAGAAGGAACACAAATTAAAAAGAAAAGAGATACGAAAACAGAGATCAGTCACGTCCATTCAAGACAGTCCATTGAAACAAAGAAAGAAAAATAAGTAAATGAGGAGATCGTCCAGAAGAGAAAGCTTACGATTTTCGGATTGAAAAACAACAACTAAAAATCTTTCGCAGTTGCTGAATGATTGGTATTATGAATTTACATATGTGGTTTAAATGCATATATTCGCTTCCTTTGATGTTATTATTAGGTGCGTTTTTTGTTATTTATTGAAAAAAAGGATATTGGAATAGTTGTTTATTCGAATCGTATTGCCAAAAAGAAGGAGAAACGATTAATGAAAAAGGAATGAAAAATTTATTATATAGGAATATTAAGATGTCTTCTTTGTTAGTTTATGTATTATAAAAATATTTTTGAAAACTATTTCTTGTTGTTCGACAGATGCATGTTGCGAGAAACAATCGAAAACTGCATAAACTTGTTCTTCCTATAAGTGACATTTCGATATCATTATTTATTTTGTACGTAAATATGCCAATTGTGTGCCTTACGTACAGTTTAAAAAACTTTATTGCACGTTTACTGTGTTTCTTTACTTATTTCAATAACTTGGCGATTTGAAAAATTGACATCGTTAATGTTTTAATTGAAATATAGTTGATTGAAGTTTCAAGTTTAATTAGATATTTTATTAAAGTATAAGTTAAAATGTTTTGTTTGTATTTAATATTAATGCAAATGAAATAAAAATAGATCGAATTGATGTAAATTTAAAAATCTCAAACCTGCAATATCGTTCGATGATAATTGGTTATTTTAATATTTATGTTTTTAGTTACTTTCGTTTCTCGCAACATTAAATTAAAGCATTGTTTAACTTATGATTATTAAAAAAATAATAAAAATACAAAAAAAGCTAAATCGAATGTCCACGGATAGATTAAGAAGCGAGTACGATAGATTATTATTGAAATGAGAGACATGGTAGAAGATGAGAAATAAAGCTGATATACAAAAACAAAAATTAAAAAAAATACACAAAAAAGATTAAAATTAAAATAACGTTTTCAGGACTGATATGTAACAAATTAATGAATTCTCGAAGTTATAATATATAAAACAAAATTTTTTGACAGTGTCCAGACAATGTGTATTATAATAATCTAAAAATAACACAAAAATAATGAAAAAATAAAAAAATTTTTAATGATAGCAAATAATATATAAAAAGTATATTCTTATTGTATTCTTAATATTATGAATGAATTATGAACTGATAGAATCATTTTATAATGGATTTACGATAAATGGACATTGTAAATTTCAAACAGCAATATGAATTGCGATTTATGATAGATTAATATTATATAAAAGGAAACGTGTGATCATTTTTTACTTTGTTATTTTACACGGAACTACTACTGCCATAGCAAAAATTGTTTATTCATTTCCGAAATATTTTATAGATGGGAATATTTTTGTAATGGATTTTGTAAGTAATTATTTTTTAATATTTTAAGCAATTAAATTTGAAAGATACATTTATTTTTATTAAATGTTAATTTTACTTTGATATATATTCTAACAGTAGCTTAGTGTATTTTTCTGAAGAATTATTTTTATGTGAAATGTTAAAATGTTTAATTTCGCTTAGCTTGAAATTAAAGAAAAATAAATTATCGCACGTTTCTTAATTATATAATCAAATTAATTTGCCATTAAATATTAATATTTAAAATGTGCAACCGTCGTCAAACGTCTTTTGTTGGTGCCAAAATGTTGTAAATAGGTCCAAAAGCAAACGAAGTTCGGATTTCGCGTTGACTTTATTTTTATTTTCTCTCTCTCTTCTCTCTCTTTTTCTTTTCCTCTCTCTCTCTCTTATTAAAATCAACTGTAAGTTATATATGCTGAAGTAGTCTGAACATGATTTCGATGACTCATCTTTCAATATAAAATATTTTAACTGAGATTGTATAATATATTGATTCAAAACATATTCGAAGAACGAATGATTACAACTGAATGAAAGCTGCATGAACGAAACAAAAACAAAGAATCACTATGAGCTGAAAAATATGTATATTAGACGTGCATTCAATGTATTCTCGCGAAGAATTAACGGAATTCCATTATTACGGAAGATAGTACTTCGGTGAATAGTGCAATCGTTACTAATAACCTGAATGAGTCTGATATTACATTATTATCAAACAGTGAGTATCACTTGCATTTTTTTTTGTTCTCAGTAAAACATCAAATTTAAAATGAATAGGTGTTATTTGCAGCATTATACATTATTTTAATTTTTCGCTGTTCTTGAAACAATATACTGTCTCCCCGGAATTTTATTTTTTTATAAAGTATTATGACACTTTTGCATATTTTCCATAATTTAATTCTTAGATTACTTGTAAATATTGATGTAACGAAAAATCAAATTTGTTTTTAAGAAAATATAATAAAATTTTATAAACCAAACGTACTTTTATTGATGTTAAAGCTTAAAACAATTTTAGAATTATTTAATATTGAAATTATCAGTTTCTTCTTGCAATAAAAGACTTATGACAACTACTTGTTTTCCGCTTTTGAGCATAAATCAAACGTGATCGTGATTATTGTGGTTGTCTTTCATCACCATCCCATAACATCATAAACACTACAAGAATTGTTTATCGCATTAAATAAATACTGCACTTGAATTTTATTACATAACAACGATTCATTGAAGTTAACTTTTGGACAACTTGGATTTTTTAAGTCCGTTAAATAAAGAAAAGATATAAAAAATAGTTCGGTGGCGAATTTTTGCAAAAATTTAAATATCCGATGACATAATTATAGTTTGATTTTATTCTACTTTTTTTAATGCGAGCTAACCGAGCGCTTTCTGATAATTTAAATTTGCAAAATGGGAAAAGAAAAATTTAGGTCACACATACAATCATGTAGGCAGCTCGGGATGAAGGGAGTCTTTATCGCTAATCCCGAAAACAAATCTTAATAACGGGACTATATGTTTTCAGTCATGAATAGCATCCGCGAAAGGAGGGTGACAATCCCGATATATTCAGTTGTGACCGCTTGCATCGTATCTAAACGTGCATCAAAAATTGTGCAGGCAAAAGGGCTGAGAACTCTTGCCCCATATACTCCTTCCAAAAGAAACTCATTAATAGACTACAGGTTTCCATAATCCACTGAAACTAAATTGTCATGAACTTGCTTGATAAAATTACTCTTTTATAAAAAATGATTGCATATAAAAGGCATAACAATTGTTTTTAGTTAACGTTTCTTATATCGAAACTAGAACAAATATTACAAAGCCATTATACTGTAATAATTTACTTTTTATATTACAAGTATTTAATTTTTAAGTGTCAAATTTACATTAGCCAAATATGTTATTATGTACAAAGATGTAAAAACAATAATAATTATATTAATAATAATATTAATAATAATAATAACAATAATAATAATAAAAATAATAAAAAATTCAAAAAAATAAAAAACGACAAAAAGACAACAAAAATCATTGTAAATATACATTTCATTGTCGCGAAGATCAAATTCTAAAAGCGTAGATTTTGTAATATAGAAAAGTGTATTCTGTTATTTCATCTTTTAATTAAGCATTAATAAAGCAAAACAAATCTTTAAGTTAATGATACTTGTGCTCAAGAATAGTTTGTAATTTCGAAGCGTTGCGTGATTTAGGATCGAAGCTTGATTAACAAAAATGGATTAATATATTTTTGTTTTCTCTATTACACATTCATTTTAAATGAAATAAATGATGCATCTTGTTCTCGTTTTGTTTCATACATTTATATAGTACAATAGAGTAACATAAGCTCGTTTACTAACATAAACATTATATACATTTATATTGTAGTCAATTTTAAACAAAAACCAATACCTCAAAGTTGGGTTCTTAAAATTTTCCAAATTATATTCTACTATTATGTTTTATGTCTTTCCATTGCCAATCACGTTCACTGATTTCCATTAGTTGGAAATCATAATCATTTGAAACATATGTCTGAGTCAAATGAGTTGAAACATATTTCAACTCATTTGAAATCAGTCGTGATTTTTTTCATCCACGACTGTAAGTTACTTCCAGGGGTGAATGTGCCAGTTTGGATTTCCTCATCTTTTCCCATATTTCGTAAGATGACTGATTGCCAAGGTTTTCAGTTTTTGATCATTAACAGGTCTTCCATGCAAGTCCTGCAACTCTGGAACAAGATTAGCTACAATATTAGATGATGAGGCAGATTGAGAGAGTCCTTCACCAGAAAAGATAGATTCTGAAGAGCTAAAACTCTGAGTAGATTTAACTCTCTCAAGTTCTGATAGCTTTTTTCTCTCTTTTTTTCTTTTTTTGCTCTCACTTCTGTAGCGATTTCCTTGAATGTTTTGCCTTTGAACAGGGCTAAATTTTATATTAACTTAGCTAACTAATTATCTTCAGGTATATCCATTATACTTATGTCTTTTTTGACATGTTTGTTCCGTATGATATTAGGATTTTAACTGATAGTTCAAAAACACAGCATTTTTGCGATCGAGATCTTGATTCTATAAATTGCAACAAATTTATTCTTCTGAAGAAGGACATTTTTTCAGAAAATTTCATATCTAATGTTCTCAGACTGAACCAAAATTTGAATTTTCATTTGCACTAAAATTGACGACAATATAAATGCAATCAGGCAACAAATGTTCATTCTAGAATAATTATCAGTTAAAAATTAAGACATATTTCAAATTTAGTGAAATTCAAATGAACAATAAATTGAAAATCACTCATCAATATACTTTATGAACTATACAAATAAGTAATTAAAATAAACAAAAAATATATAAAAAGAACAAAATTAAACACAAAAAAGGAAAAAAATATAAATATAGTACGAAATATAAATAAAATATATCATTTTGTAAAAAAAGAGGAACTAAGCGATTGAATGAATATATCAATTATACGAAAATATATCAGTTATTATAAAATTATAATTATTATGTTGCTGCTTGTTTCATTAACTTCATCATTGAAAATAAGTGGAAATGATTGTCGCTGATGCCAACATTTAATTAGTATAGTGTTAAATTAAATTCTGTGTGAAATGTTGCTGGTGAAATTGTAAACGAATTGTTATCTCTATGAAACCGTGTAAATGATATAATAATTTGAATTGTGAAATTAGCTGGCTTCGTTATACACACTTTAAAATTCTTCTGAAGGTTTTACTTATATTCTAAAGATGTAAATTTTGTTTATTGAAGACGTTTCTTCCTTTTTTATTATCAGTTCTTCCAGAATCAAAAACAGTTCGTATTCTTTGAAATTATTTAATTAAAATTTAATTAATATTATTTTATTAAAAGATAAAGTAAAGAGTATTTTATATACACAAATACATTTGCTTATGACTTGTCGTGGTTCAGAAGTCACGTTAAGCTGTTGGTCTCGTAAGCATTATATATTTACAATGACACATTTACATCATCACATGCTTATGTATACACATACATCATAAAGAAGATGTACATATGTATAATCATATAACATATATATATTATACCTATGTCTCGCCAAATCTCTCAAGCTGAATCTGACTCTACATATACAATTTCTACAAAATAACTTTCTGTTTATGAATGCTAATTTTAAAAAATTTATTCACTTGTAAATATGATACTCATTGAATAATTTCCAATCAGTTGCACATCTATTATATTTTTGATGACAGAGAAAAGTTCGAAAATACACCTTTGATTTTTTTTCAAAATTAAAAAAAAAAAAACTTTCAAATGACTTTTTGTTTGTTTTCAAATATTTATTTAAAGCTGGCGTAAATCACGCTAGAATTGATTCGAAACAATGGTGTTTATATATATGAATACAATTGATTTAACTCGCGAAAGAAATTAATGCATTTGTTAATTCGATACGAACATATTTGAAACTATTACTTATCAGATGTCTCTTAAAACATGCATTTTTTATTTTTGTACGATTATATTATCTAATTTTTGTAAAGAAATGAAATATTATATTGTTAAAAATAATTAAGCTGTGAAAGTAGTAATTCATTTTCATTTTGCATTAATTATTGTTAATATTACTGTAATGCAATTTAATGTTCATTGTTATAATTGGATATTGTGATTAATACTCGCTCAATTTATGTTTTAGTATTTATATAATAAAAAAAGTTGCATAAGCTCAAAGATGCGGATGGCACAATGATGTTAATGAGTTTATTTCGTCGGATTAAATATTGATCATTAATATTTTAATTTTCTAATATAAATGCACTTTCAGAAAATCAACATTGATTTTATATTCAAATAAATCAAATTCGCCAAAAGTCATATATCATAAGGGCTACACAAATGTATTACAACGCCAAAAGATAATATATAATATAAGTATTTCTTGTATTGTATAATTCTCTTATATATTCTTCAAAAATTGTAATTATTGAGATAATAGTAGCACCGTTGGAATTTAATAAACTTTTGTTATTTATGTACCGTTCTTAATTATAGAAATTTAATTACGAAAATAAAATTTGATAAAATTCTGTAATATTAATGATGTATTTTAAAATTAATTAATCTTTTGTAAACTCATTTTATGGAAGAATTTATTATTAAAATCTCACATTATATATGATATTTTTAAAGTACATTGTGTCATACGCAATTATGCAATTATATATGTGATGTAAAATACAAAATGTAAAATGTGAACTAAAATTTACATTGTACTTCCTATAACGATCCGATAATTTCTGATATGTTCATTATTTTATTCATTGTTGTACTTAATGATTTGATTAAATGATATTAAGATTTCAAAGTTAACTATTCAGAGATATTAAAATATGAATTGTAAATATCGTATTAAATTCAAATGAATTTTGAGTCACTTTGCATAAAAATATCGAGCAAAATAAAAGAAGGATATATTTGTAAAATTTGCATTTGTATTACATAAATAATAAAGAAATACATTAAAAAAAATAATAAATTTATATAGTAATTTCATCGAATAAAATAATTTGAAATATATATTAGAAAATATTCTTATACAAATAACACGGAAATGACAAATTTATCATTTTTGTATAGTAACTTTATATTTATTATTATAATATTTGAAATTAAAATTAAATCACTCTTTAAATTACGATAATCCTGACATGTTAACTCTAACACTTTTGACGTTGGAAAATTCCAAATTTCTCTTCCTCGGTGCAGTCTCCATTTGCATAGAATGTTAACTCTGGACTTTAACCGTTAAAGATTTGTTTAGTTCACACACTGCAAATGTTTTTCTCTAGTTACTTTAATTCCATGGATAATTCTATTTTCATTATTTCTTATTTTAGTGATATTCACTCGACTCAACTTTATATCCATAGTCAATGATATCTTGAAGCTTAGTCACATTCAGTGGGAGTTGGCTGATAATATAAGCAACGCTCTGATATGTAAAGTTCCCCTTAAATAACACATTTTAGATTTTATTAAAGCATTTTTTTACTCAAGGCCCAATGTATAATCGAAGTACCGCGTTTTTCGATGTGTAAGTTTCTTTTATGAATATTCTGGTGCGTTTTGATCTCATTCAATGCACCTATTCACTGTACTTAGAGCGATTTTGACAACCTTTTCGCATAGAAGTTTCATTTTCCTTTTAGAATCATCTTTTTCTACGGTCAAGTTATCTAAGAGTTGTGGACTAGAAAAGTCTAACTTTATTGAAATATATTTCAGTAAAAACAGCCGTAGACTATCTTGACCTTTTTTTTTCGAAAAAATTGTTAGTCCAAACCCGCTTGACCGATAAAATTATTCTTGTAGGTAATTATGTGATAAACGTATTTAAAAAATTTATCACCGTTGACTATTGTCCAGTATAACTCGCTTAATAATTTAATCTATTTTTTCTGAAATTCCCGACGATCAGCAAATTAAGTGACTCATTACTAAAAGGCTTTGGCGTTCTCAACACTCTCACTTCCTAGATATTCTTATTCACCAGCAACAACCCATATGATATCGAATGTTGAAAAATCGCGGCAATTCATTATATTTTAATATTTATTCGTTCATTATTTTTATTATCAAAATTATAATTTTAATTATTCTTTGCTATCTGCTCTTATTTATTATATTTTGTACGTTATATTTCTTCCTTGAATGATTTATAACTGCAATATCTTTTTTCCTTTTTTGATTCAGAACTTATGTAGCCTCTGTATATTGCATAGTTTATATATAATTTAATAAAGCTAATTATTAATTATTACTATTTAAATACAAATTGATGACGAAAATGAAGTGCCAATTGTACATGAGTTTGATTTTTGTAACACGTGTAATGACAAAAATGCAATGTCACTAAATTTACGCAATTGAAAAGATACAAAGATTAAAGAAAGACACATTGTATATATACGGAATGATTTAATATTGACTAAATGTATATTATGATTATATACCATAAATTGGCTGTACGAAACAAACGCAATAAATGTTAATACTCGATTACGTAGGTTCCAAACTATTTCTGATATCATTGTATTTAACATAAAGTGTGTCTTTATTTTTTTTTAATATTCGAGTCATTACATGGAATATACGCAAATATTTTAAAATATCTTTATAAATTGTTAAATTCTTAAATAAAATATTTGACAAGGGACTTTTAGTATAAGAGTTCAAATTATCAATCATTAATATCAAATAAATCATGCAAGTATTTAAAAAAAATATATTTTCTAATTTTTATTGTTTATAGACTGTGCTCTTACATTTAACTTTTTTGCAAACTATATTAAAAATGTTCACTTTTTTATAATCTATTCAACGGTTATTGAATTTCTTTTTTATTAAAACAAACTTAATTTGTGCAATATCGATACAAAATAATTCAATTTTATATCATTTGAGTTTTTTTACATAATCTTATTGAAGCAAACAAAAAGATATATTGAAATTGTAATAAATTTATGATATAATTAAATTTCAGACATATTAAAAAGAAAAATATATCACATCATCACACAACCTAATTTTTCTTGTAATAAACAAAGTAATGCTTGTATTATTTTTTATTGCGTATTATATACTCTTCCTTTTTTACTTTCATTCATATACATATGAAATTATGACTTGATCTTTTATGCATATTATTGCCTAATTTAAGAATCGCAATAGTTGTGTAATCATTATAATATTATGTCAAGCCCAAAAATCGAAATATGCATGTTCATTGTTGTAATACTACGATTTTGACTGTGATGTTATTATTATCCGTAATAATACATTTGTACGTATACATTTATATTCAACAACAAATGCATTTTTCTCGTATCACGGGATGTAATTTAAAAGCTAACGAATGATTTTGTCGAACTCTGATTGCGATTATACAGTCATGCAGAAATTTTAAAACGAAAGCAAGATCCATTTGTCTTTGACTTTTCCGAATAATTAAATTTACACAAATCTGTAAAATATACGTTCAAATTTTCATATCATATTACGAATTATTGAAATGCAATTTATCATTTTTATCTTATACATATTATTTAGGGATCTATATGTAATATAGCGCACACTGATTAAATATTATATATACTTTTTAATTAATTAATAGATAATTGTTGTTTTAGAACATACATACAAAAATAATCGAATTAATAAGATAATTATTTTTCTTAGAGAACTTGATAATAACTATCTTGAGTTTTTGTTTGAAAACTTAGACTTTTTTCATGCAGATTTCATCGAATAATATACAATCTTTTTACGAACTCCTCGTCATCTTTGAGACTGGTCTGTGATAGTCACCTGTGGTAGTGCTGTCTGCACAAGTTAGTCTAGATTTTGGGCTTCAAACTTTGTACAGTTCTTCATTATCTCTATCTAGACTACAATCGAGAATATAGAAATGTCAGATGCTTTCCATTTTTCTGACTTTTCCAATCTTCTTCAAAAATGTGTCTCGATTCCTCAGTAAAAGAGAGCGCAAATGATACAGTTATTGTCGAGTATTTAATATTAGATGTGAGGATTTTTATCAACAACACTTTTGAGTAGTTCACACTGAAAGCAAAGAATTTAGATCTTAACTTTGAAAGCGTGTCCATTATTGACGAGAAGTTCATGAAGCATTCAACGATGTTTTTTTGTAAAATCCTTCTCAATGTACCGGGGCTTTTGATAAAGCTTTTGCATTGATCATTTGATATGGAGTCTTTTTTCCTCAATCATCATAGATAGAATCTACTCTTTAAATTTTCGTTTGCCATCGACTAACTCCTTTTGTCCTTCTCTTTTTAGATTTTCATCAGATTAAAAGTCTCGGAATTTAATCGGCGTATAATTTTTATCGAAATTCGTTTTGTTACATTTTTCTTGAAGAACTGAGATTGGTACAGCGAGAGAAAAAATCAATAAATATTATTTCTAACTATAATTTCGAATGAAATGAAGTATTCATCGGAAGAATTCACCGCTTAAAGGCAATTTCGTTTTAATAATTTGGTTTTCAATTCATCTTTTGTTTTTTATAATAAAATTATCATTTGACTCTTGCGTTGTGATAATTTTAAATGGATATATGTGTAAATTCAACGGCGGTGTTACATTAACATTTTTCGCAGTTACATTGAAATAATAAAATAAATATCATTTTTCAACGAATGAAAGTATAAATTACATTTATATTATAAGTGCATAGATTTTAGATTGCATTTCAACTAATTCTGTGTTTAAATGAATGACATTAATTTTTGCGCTGATGCCTACCGTGAAACATGTAAATACCGACGAACCTATAAAATTTATTATCTTACGATAGTCACTTTTGTTTTTCCTCATATTTGATTGTTGACAAAATTACGATGTCGTAAAAATTATTATCCTAAGATACTTAATTTTATAGTGTTCAGCCTTAGGTATATGAATATTAGTGATATAAAAGAGAAGGGGAGGGAAGGTGGATTTATTCTGATGATCAAAAATCAACTACATTTTTGTTAGTTGTTTCCTTTATTATAATTATTTCAATAAGACACAAGTTGTTTTATTTAGAAACATAAGGCTTATATATGAACTGTTACTATATCTACATAATTAAACGAATAGTTTCACGGGAAAGAATTGAATGGCCAACGAAAACATTTTTATGCATATATTTTTGTGTTAAAATGTATCGATCATTTTTCATGAAGCCAACTAATTAATTACAATCGAGACGTGGAGAAAACGCACAAATATTAAGAACTCACGTTCTGTACAATAAGCGATTCCAATGTAACGACATTAATTTTTATTTAATATATTTCTAAGTTCATAAATTTCACAGGAGGGATAATGGTTGTTACTATTATTTAATTAAATTTCATCACTGAATAGATTCTAATATATAAATATAATTAAATATATCCACACATCGATATTAACAATAGAACTACTGTGGTGTCTTTTTAGATACTAGATATATTTTCTTTTACTTCATTAACTAGTCATATTTGTCTTTATTGTATATGTTTATCTAGTAGTTCTAATGTTAAATAAAAAAGAAGCTTGTTGTAACAGAGACGTTAAAGAACAAACAAAAAAAAAAACACAAAAAAAGGAGCCAAAGTTTTAAAGAACAAAAGGGAGAAACCGGTGATTGTACAGTGACAGAAATTGAAAGACAATAATTATCGTTTGCAAAAATATTCTGTCAAAATGTGTTCTGTTTAAATCTCGCTTCTCGATCGTACTTATGTTTATTCGCTATTTTGCATATTTTTAAGGAAATTTTATATTGAAAGAAAAAGGAGAAAAGCGCAAGCCACAAATGAAAAGAAGCTTATGCGGGAGGAAGAATATGGAATTATTGAACAAATATATATATACAAACACACAAATATATAAATTATAAATAGATGAATAAAATACAAAAAAAATGTGCGTACGAATGCGAACGAGAGTGTGCGATTAAATATGTTTGTTGTGAAAAAAGTTGTGTGAACGAATGTCGGATCATGATGAAATTTATTTTATACAATAATTAAATATAACGAAGTATCATTATGTATACATTGGTTGTGTAATAAACACAATAATAACAAAAGAAACAAATTTATAACGAAGATAATGATGAAATGAGAGTTAAGAAGTGCGTGCTTTGGGTAGAAGCTTATCGATAAAAAAATGAGTGTCAAGCCTTTGTCAAATAATTAGACATGTTTCCGTCTCATTGATTGGGCAATAATTAAATATGAGCATACATTTTTTTATCGTTTCAACGCTTATTCCAACTTCTATTGCTCCTTTATTATTATTAAAAAAAAATAATAATAATAAAGTGATCGATTTTCAGAGACGTCGATTTCGACACTGCCATTATTTCTTACTGTTAAAAGGAAGAAAATGTATTGTGATTTTTACGTGGTAAAAAGGGTAAGAGAGAAATAGAGAGAGAGAGAGAGAGAGAGAGAGAGAGGAAGATAAAGAAAGATAGAGTGAGATTGAGAGAGAAAAAGAGAGTAATGTGTGTACATAAGTACCAGTACTTTCATATACGTATATATTGTATGATGATATGTTATTAAGAATAATAATCGTGTTTTTAACATGTTTGTTATGTTACGAAGACGCAACAAAATCGCTATAGTAAACTTAAAATAAAAAGCGATTCAATTTAATAGATAAAAAGATGAGAAGACATGCGCATTAGAGTCTGCAACATAAACAGTTAAAGTTTAAACGAGGGGCCTGTACTCGATTGCTCTTCCCGAATCATGAAACAAAATAATTCGGGTCGCAACTGATGTGTAGCGATCAAGGATTATTGTACTAATAAAATATTTATTTAGACATCTTGTCAAAGTTCATTGCACAGTATGAAAGAAAGATTTGATGAAGATCTATAGATTATTGGTATAACGGATGAGTTGCTTAGTTGAAATTCATGATATATCGATGTATATATTTTAAGTTTGTATTATAACTCCTCACTTAATTTGTATGAAATGGAGAATATGATTAAAACGATAATGAGAAATATAATTGTGCTTTCGATTTCTAATCCTTTCAGATAGTTGTAGTTTTTTAGTATTAAAAAATAGTTTTATTTATTATAGTATAGTATAGATAAAATTATTTAGTAACTATTATAAGTTCAAGTATTTTGTTAAGAAAGTTGTATTAATATTTGAAAAGTTAGAAATTGTATCAACTTTATTTTAATTATGTATTTTTTTTATTTATCTTTGTTTCTTATTTTCCTTTCCTTTAGATTCCAAAAGATTTACCTTTGAAAGCTGGATTCAGATTCTATCAAGTAGGATTTTGTATTATTGTTTAGAGGGTATAGTTTATGATGACAGCTCACATACATATATTCTAATTTAAGTTTTCTGCTAACTCTAGTCTCAAAGAGAATCCTGGATAATCCGCAGTACATATAAAGTAAGTTATAAATATTTATACATATGTAACATATGGAATATTTTTTGTATAACAAATTATTTAAAAGTATCTATTTTCCTTATTCGAGAGGTAAAAGTAGTTACTTTTTCCAACACGCGCATGAAAAGTGGCCTATTTCTCAACTGTTTTCGGTGGGAAAAGTAACCTATTTCCTCCATGCGTGGGAAAAGAGGTTAACTTTTCCCACTGAAAACACGTTGAAAAATTTGTTCAAAACAAGGTATGAAATATACTATTGAATTACTAGAGAAGTAAAGTTATAAAATGTTTATTAATAAAGTTTTTGTGTTTTAATGGAAAATTTTTCATTTTTATATAAAAGTGATGACTATAGTTTTGTTACGCTGTACAGGGATATCAACATTAAATAAAAAATATTCACTATAATTTCTATAAATATTTTATTTCGTAGTGTATTTATATATATTTTAAACGACGATTAATAACATAATAACATAATAACATAATAACGTTTTTCTTAGATTTGTTCTTTTTCCTCAATATCACTTCTTTTCCTCAATATTAATTTTTGAAGTAAATAAATAAATTTCAAATATATTTTGAAAATATATTTTCGTCTGCGAGGAAAGTAAATTTTACTATAAATTAAAACCATAGTGTATTCCTTTACGACTGAAGCTAGCCATAAGTTGTCGAAGAGTAAAGAACGATATTTTTTATCTCGGAGATTTGTGCAGCAAAGAGTAATTTTATGCACGAGAGCACAAAATTACGCTTTGTTACAGTTTTTTCAGAATGAAAAATAAATTAATTATTTGTGCGAGATATATTGTTGTAACTTTAATTGAAAATTTATTTCTATTTATTATCGTATTACGTAAAAAAAGTGTGAAAAACTTTTGTGCTTGCATCTTGAAAAAAATGTATGTCGAGCTTCTATCTATTGATCAAATTATTTGATCCTCTTAGTCACAAAAAATGTTGAACATATTCTTGTTCGTAAATATTTTATTAAGATCTTTACTTATAAAATGTAATATTAACATTTCTAACCATTCTTATAAACTTAAATTTAAATTAAACTTAAACATTTTTCTATAATACACTTAATATATATTTCCACATTTCTGTTATTTCGTTGAATAAGCTTTGAAATATTACAATTGTATACTAAACAATAAAAATAAAATTAACAAATTAATAATCATGCAATTCATATGTCGTAAAGAATGTATTATGTATAAAGTTGAAAATTTAACTACTATATGTTATACAAGTTGCTGGAGTAAACATGAAGATCTTAATAAAAATGAATATAATATTTAATACAATAAAGGAATATATCATAAACAAGACTTTATTATGGTTTTCGAATAATATTTCTCACTGAAACTGTCACGTAAATTGCTTAGAGGATATACACGCATAGAAATAGGTAAGTAAATATTACTGAGAATACGAGTAATTGTGTGACAGTGGAATTTTAAGTAAATTTTACTATTTTCATTTAGTAAAATAGAATTCAACATTTAAAAAAACTCCCTCT
>JABFPJ010000979.1:0-30395 GCA_022817425.1 Gryon sp. ZL-2020 | reverse complement strand
ATTATTACATTCTCCCATAAATAAAGAGTCGTTCTATACTCATTAATTTTGATAATAATATAATTAAGCTGTGCAAATTAAAAAGTCCCTAACTCCGTGACTATAGCACTGCGACATCCTCTTAATTTTGATAATTATATAATAAAGCTGTGCAAATTAAAAAGTCCCTAACTCCGTAACTGCGACATCCTCTTAAGAGGATGTCGCCGACACCGTTTTCTCGATAATATGTAGAAAGTAGAAAAAACGGTGTCGGTTACCCAGCCAAAAGTTTACATTGAAAATTAATTTTTCTTTAACCATAATATTCTCCCAGAATCAAAGAATCAAATGATATATTTTAGAATATTTAATTCAATGTTAAAAAATTGTAGTTTAAAAAGACACTAACTCCGGTATAGCAGACTTTAAGAATCATCTTAATGCCAAAAATAAATTATTTTTGTTGTTGAAGTTTCTTTCCAGAAAAAAAGTGAAGCAAAGTGTGAGAGTATTTCTGTCTTTTTCTATCTTGTATTTGAAAAAAAAATGAAAAGAGTTTTCTTTTTAGAGAAAATAAGAGATATTTTAAAAATTATTTTTGTATCTTTCTTTTTTAAGCTACTATTATATGGATAATAGATAGAAGAAATTGCGATATCATACATGAAAATATAACATTATATAAATAAATGATTATATAAAACACATTTTACTGAATCATTTTTTTATATTAATTGAATAATTAAGTTTGCCCAAATTTGAATTAATATGTTACTGAAATGATATATGATCAATGATAACTGAATTCAGAAATATTTTATACCAAAGTAAAAAAATCGACATTTCATGTAAAAATTGAAAAATCATGAAAAAGATGGAATTTCACGAAAAATTTGAAAATTTATATAAATATCGATTTTCTTCATGAAATTGATTTGAACTTTAAATGATGTTAAGTACATTTGACTTTTGGAAGGCGTTATGTGTTAGTCGTAGTTAATGTTACTTATAGACTTGGAGTACTTTGAGCTATGTATTATGAAATCCCGTGTTAAAGTTTCCTAATAATTCCAAATAAATGTTGCACAA
This sequence comes from Gryon sp. ZL-2020, assembly GCA_022817425.1. Lineage (NCBI taxonomy): Eukaryota > Metazoa > Arthropoda > Insecta > Hymenoptera > Scelionidae > Gryon > Gryon sp. ZL-2020. Next base: position 29,324 of record JABFPJ010000979.1, on the reverse strand, counting down.
TTCCTAATACACATACAAACCATGTATATGCATGTATACAAATGTTTAAATGTGTGGATTAGGAAATTTGAAACATTTATTAGGAATTGTTAGGAACTTTTAATTCGGGATATGAATCACGACCTTTCATGGAACAGGGAATTATGACTTTGTATTTAATGAATTCAATACGTACGTAGTAATTTGCTCTGAGGTCCTTCCTGTTACCAGACTCCTCCAAAAGTACTGGGTTATCCTCGAAGGTCCTCCCTGAGAAGAAATTCGGGATACCCTGTATAAAGGCATTCGATAGATATCTAACAGACAAATTTAAAAAAAGCCGATGGATGCAAAAATGCATTCAAAAGCAAATTTAAAGTAACTGCAGAATATCCACTGAATGTCTATATACCTTTCATCAAGAGTCCCAATCCAGCCTCTCACCATGAACCCTGTACTGAGTCATAGTTTGAACCAATTACGCTGGATCCAATAACTCATAGACATGTACGTTGTCGATCTGTACTGTACCCTTGCCATTTAACATTTAAATGTAACAAACGTCTACCAAAATTCAAATGAATTTAACTCCATTCGAAACTCAAATTATTTTACGAATAATCAGCTGTTTACTGAGTCACCTGATCTCTGGTCAGTTGACCAGAGATCAGGTGACTACGGCGGCAGTCAAAGGTAAACTTACCCCATCAGCGGTCGCTGTTTGACTGACCTCGGTGGCCGTTGAAGGTCAACTGACCTCATCAGCAGTCGCAGGTTGTTTTACCTCAATTTTACCTCAAAAGGTAATTCATTTAATTTTAAACCCTACTATATCCAGAATACATTTACACTAGTCTGGACTTAGTCTATATCTAATCTGAGTCAAGATTTACCTGACTACATTCAAATTAAAACATGACAAATTCATTCTGTTTGCTATTTCAATTACGGTTCAATCACTCACGCGGAACTTAATTAAGCAGACGAGTTGATATACAAAATTTGAAGAATATTTCGGGGCAGAAATAATGACGCCAACAATTTATCAATTAAGTCATGTTGTGTCGTCAGTTAGTTATTGGGGCCCAACGTTAGTTATTGCACAGCTTTACAGTGAGCTGCACTTATTTCAACCGGACAAAAGAAAAACAAAACAAACATTTGAAAACAAGAATAAACTTTATTTAAAACTTTTGTATATGAAAAACAAGAACGATTATGACACATAATTCAAATAAGTTCAACGTATCGCGAAGTATTTACACAATTTATAAAAGTAACATCCTAAAGAACAAACAACAACAAGTGTAATAGTACAAAAGAGAAAATAAACAAACATAGACAAGAATAATAATGATTTATCTTAAAACGAGAAGCGCTATAAAACAAAAGTCTTGACTGTCGGTCAAGAATCGTTGACACGTGTCGTCGGTCGTCGTAATCGTTCGAACAACATGCAAAAATGGTGACGCGTAGACACGACATTAAACAACAATTGAGCGCAAAAATGTGTGCATTTATCGCACATATCGTCTGGCGCTGATATTTTTGCGAAACAAAAAATGTCATACGCAGTTTAACGGGGTTATCCGTCGCGGCACTGGAAACATCAACCAAAACAAAAAATATCGCGCGATATAAGTCGATAAGTCAGCGTCGAAGAGCCATCAATGAACGATTACGCGACTTTATTATAGATTAAGTATCGGAACAATAATTTTGATGCAATTTTTAACAATATTTACATCTTAATTTGTATACGATTAATTCAACATTAACATTTTGCAAATGCATTTAATTAAATATTTAACCCCACGTTGAACAAAAGTCACAAAATAACGTTCTGATCAATGAGGAGTTAAATTAATTATCATTTCAATTAATTATATCAATATACCATAGGATATTGATTATAATTTATATATATATTTTTAATAAATATTAATATAAAGTTAACTCGATATAAGTTAACCTAAAAATATATCTAAAGTAGTATATATAGATGTGTTTGTATATGATCATATACAATTTCATATTCAAAATCAAAGTGACGACATTAAAAAAAGTGACCGTCTTATAACTTGGCCAAGGTTAATGATCATAAATCTATGACTTCGGAATAGAGTATTTTCTATTTTGCTTTTTGTTAATTTCGCATATCAGTCTCACGCAAGCTTAATCTAAAATATGTTACAACACTTTTTTTGTATTTACAAAAACATTCGCAACGAAGTTAAGTTATATAACTTTACAGTAAAAAATACTGTAAATTAACCTAAAATAATAATAAAATCTCTGTTAAATTAAGAATATACTTAAATATAATAATAATAATAATATTTATATACCGATATAGTTTGTGATGATTTGTTCTATAATTTTACAAATATAATAAGTCTGTAAAATTGTAAAACGTGAAATAAATTATGAGAAGAAGGGAAGAAAATCATGTTTTGTTCGTATAAAAAAAAGAAAAAAAAATTAAAAAAAACAATTTCAAAACGAACATAATATAATTCCATAAATAAGATGAATTGTACTAATGAACTATGACGATTAAAGTTCGACCGGCTTTAATCGCACACAGCACTAATTAATTGAAAATCAATTAATTAATAAAATTAACATAATTAATGAAATAACAAATGGGGGAAAAAGTTAAGCGACGATAACCGTTTGACATTATACAAAACATGTGGCGGTGAAAATTGCCGGTATGTCTTGTGATTTTTCCGAGATTCATCCAAATTTGTTATACACAAAATACTATAAATAATAGTAATTTTAAAATATTAAAAAAGACACTGTTTTATATTATCTTCTAAAACTACCATTTTTCTTAATATCCAGGAAATCCCTATCATTTATAGTAAATATTTACATCAACATTTACGGCTTCAATGTGTGAAAATGATTTATGAAAATATCAATCAAGTTCATCTATCGATGTTATGAATTATTAACATATGAATGATAGTTTATTAGATGATAATTTTTTAACGATTGAGGAAAATGTTAATTTGCTGATAGGAAAGTTTCAACTTTCAATTAAATCATCCGTTTCCTTCTTTGAATATTTCTTCGTACTTACGAAAAATGCACTTTGTAGCCCTCGGGTGGAAAAGTCCATTTTTCTGCCCTCGGGCCTAAAGTTTCATTTTTCCCCCATTTCAACAATTTCTTTTTTTCTTCTTAAGAAAAATCGTAATTTCCTGACCTTGGACGGTAAAATCAACTTTTCTGTATGCGGGCGAAAAATTGTACTTTTCTGCCCTCAAACACAAAAATTCTTTTTTACTATCATTTTTTTAACAAAATAAAATATCTCGCATTTTTATTCGATCAAAGGACCCTGTCCTGAAGTATTTCGTTGCAAAACTTTGGGTCGTCGAAATTTTTTGGTCGAAAAGGCTCGCGTTAGATACCAGGAAAAGAAGATGAGACAAATTAAACTGCCCCACTGAAGAGTTGCTTCGACTGCGTTTGTCGTGTAAAATGCATGATGCAGCAAACTTAGCACCTCGTCGGGAAATGATTCAAGTCCAACTTCGATCCACAAAAGTGGCAGAATCATGCCGTCGTCCACTTCTTTTAAATAAACCATGTTTTCGTCTTTTCGCACTTCCACGTTGATTTGCAAACGGGACCAACCACCCACTGGTATTGCGAGACGCTAAAAGCAGATAATGAGATTAGTTTTCATGGATTTTTGAACCTATTTTCACATATATTTCGAAATATATTATGTTCTATATTTCAAATTTTTTATTTTGAATATTTAAACATTTTTCTGACATTTCTGAAATTTAAATTTTTATTTTTTACATTAAAGTAAAAGATTCTACATTTATACATTCATTATTTTTTATTTTTATAAACTTTTTATTATTTTCAAAAAAAAGTTTCCCAATTTATAAATCTTAAAAAGTAAAACATTTTCTTACAGGATGAACGTCCAGATAAGATTCATGCAACTCCCTTTTCGGATTTAATCCATCCACATAATTCAACAGCACTTCGTCTCCTCCGTAAAAGTGTGGAAATGAAGTCAAAAATGGCGAATCAAAGTTGCATTTTGACGTGTTGAAAATTCCTCGAGGCGGACACTTCAATTCGCTCGAACAATTGTGACAAAAACACGAGTTCTTTTCAGCCGATGCACTGAAAAGATCATCCACTGGTCTGTATCTATAAAAAAGAACATAATCTGAATCAATATTTCATCCTTTTTTAATAATAATTATGTAACATTTTGTTTCAGTCGATTATGTTTTATCAAATTACGAAATGCAATATTAAATATGTTGTTTTGTAATGTATTATTCAACGTCTTGATATATTACGAAATTTGTTTGTTTTTTTGTTTTGTTTTGTTTTGTTTTTTTTTTTACCTCAATGTTGGCAATCCCTGAGCAAAGGCATGACTATCAAATTGAAGTGGCAACACTCGGCACATTTCTTTGGCATAAATATTAAGCGTCGCGTTTGGATCGTTGATTAAATGCGGCGGAAACATCGAACCATCTGTTCCATCAATTTTATCGCAATCCTTGTCGCCCCAAACATCGCGATACTTCTTTCCGTTGAAACGATCAAACACACCCAGATAACGCAAATCTTTTTCTCCAGTGTGCATCATTATTCGATCTTTCGATAAGCCATTTTTCTGAAATCATAAAAATACAAGTATTACATTATGGTTTTTAACGTTTTTGTGCTGTTTTGACCATTTTTGTGACATTTTTACTAGTTTTAGTTTTTCTACTTCGGTTATTTTATTGTAATTCCTTGCTATTTTTATGCCACTTTATTGCTATTTTTGCCATTTTTTGGCCATTTTTACACCATTTTTGTGACATTTTTACAACTTTGGCCATTTTTATGCAATTTGTGTGCTGTTTTTGCCATTTTTACAATTTTGGACATTTTTTACCATTTTTACCATTTTGACCACTTTTGTGCCATTTTGGTGTAATTTTTTGTTATTTTCGTACCATGTCTGTGCTATTTTTGCCATTTTCACCATTTCGAGCCATTTTTATACAATTTTTTTCTATTTTGACCATTTTTGGCCGTTTTAAACATCTTTTCCATTTTTGCCATTTTCAAAAAAAAATGTTCTTTTATTCAATTAATCATTAAAAAAGAGAAATAAATACTGAAACAAGAACATTTTTCTCGAATAAGAATGTTAATTAAAACTACAAGTCGAAGATAGTATAAATGAATGACGATGTTAAGTCAATGAATTGATAATCAGTTAATTTAGTATGAATAATTAAATCTGTTTTTTTGTTTTCCTTAATTCAAGAATCAAACGCCAAAAAGTGCTGCAACGTCAGTAATAGTTTAGTGAACGATATAAGTGTATGTTAATTTGTCAAAGAGAAAGACAAGAAAAGGAAGACATAAATCGAGTGTTATGAATTTTTGATGACACTTAATGACAATACATTTTTTAATTACCAAATGAATTGTCTGAGTAAAGTGTCTGCTTTTTTTTTTAATAAACAAAAAAATTCAATCAAAACAATAAATTCTATATAATTTTAAAATAAAAAATTTTTTTTAATAATTTTCAAAATTTATGTATAAAAATAATTAGTTTTAAGTGCTTATTAATCAACGGGGAACAAATTGTCATTTAATAAAAATTAAATTAAAAAAATTAAAAAAAAAAGATTAATTTGCAGGAATACAAAAAATTTAATAATTTAGACAATTTAATCAACATTTATTTATTCAACTTATTATAATATTTATTTTAATTAAATAATAGCGTTTTCGGTTTAAATTTAACCTGATTAATTGGTTTATTTAATTCGCTTAAGTAAACTCATTTAGTTTAATCATTTTTGTCATTATTATAGATAAAAATAATTTTGTAATTTTAGTCGTAACAGAATGAAATCCGATATTTATAAAATACAGGCATTTAATATAAAAAATTAGAAAAAAAGAAGATTTTCTTGCTTTTCTTGCATTTAAATTGAGATTTAAAAATGAACAAATTATAATAAATAATGACTTTTTTTAATTTCATTTGAAAAAAATTGTAATGGATTTTATAATTTGCTTTTCCAAGATGGTAATTGAGTTTTCTTCGCAGTATACATTTTTCATACAAAAAATCTCAAAAATTACAATATTAATATAATTAATTATAATTTGAATGCGTATTTCATTTCGCGCAATTTAAGTATTTTTCCGAGTATTTATAACAGTATAATTAGGCCATTATGCATTGCAAATATTATGGCACAATAATATCTCATAATATACCACATAATATTGACATAAATTTATGACTCAAAAACGGCCCCAATAATGACACAATGTTGTCAAATTATTTCCAATATCAAAATTATATAAAATATATATTGGCACAATTTTATAACATAATATAATAAAAAAGGTATAATAATGGCCCGAAAATGGCATAATTTTTGTTTAATATTGGATTATCAATAATAAAAATTTGATGCTACTAATTTGCATAACAATGGCACTCTAATGTCAATATAAAAGTTTTAAAAGCCTTTTAAAGGCCTTTTAAAGGCCATTTTAATATCTTTGTAAAGGCCTCCATACTTTTGTCACTAAATATCATTAAAACTGGGATTAGAACACTCACAAACAAAAATATAAAATATAATTTTAAATTAAAACCATACTGCCACAATTAATATATAAATGATATAGTTTTTGTATTTACGACAAATTGCGACAATGTGACATTTATTTAGAACATAAACATTTATTTAGAACTTCGTCCTCCGTGAGGACGAAGTAAGGATTACCTTTGTAGGCCCTAAAAACGTACTTCTCATTTAAGTCTGTATTATAATCTGGACAATTCCAAGTAATTTATTACTAAGAAGGGTCTTCTGAAGGCTATCATATCAAAGGCATACCTTTAATACCTTATATAGGCCTTAATAATTATAAAGATAATTAAAATTAGGCTGGCATTAGAGGGCCCTTATTAAAACCTTGGTATGCCCTAATAATTCATTACCAAGGAATAATTTTGATATGAATGTAGCAAAGATGCCACAACAATATCACACTAATTTACTTATATTATTAACATTTTTTCATGAACTATTCATTACTATATATAATTTACATTTACTATACAATTTACATTTAATATATTGTATTTTCATTAAATACAAAATAATTACAAGCTCGCCTAACTAGGCTATAACTAGGACTTAACTTAGGTTAATCTTTATAGTTAATTAATAAGGGAAGTGTTACATTCCTAAAAAGGACCTGGTTGTAATCTTTATAGAGCCTTCAAATAGGTTTGTGAGTTGCACACCAAGCTTATACAGGGCCAAGAAATAATTATTACTAGGGTATCATATGGTTTGCCCATAAATACATGCGATGCATAGATCAGCGTTTCATACCAACATTGGGTATAAATATGGCCCTAGTTGGGTTTAAATATGGCTCTGGTTGGGCCATAATATGGCCCTAGTTGGGCCTAAATATGGCTCTGGCTGGGTTTAAATAAGTCCCTGATTGAGCCTAAATATGACTCTGGTTGGGCCTCAATATGGCCTTGGTTGGGTTTAAATAAGTCCCTGATTGGGCCTAAATATGACTCTGGTTGGGTTTAAATATAGCCCTGGTTGAGTTTAAGTAAGTCCCTGTTTGGACCTAAATATGGTCTTAGTTGGGATTAAATATGACCCTGGTTAGGCCTATATATGGCCCTGCTTGGTCCTACATATGGCCCTATATTGAATCTACTTTCCAACTTTGCACCAAATCATACAACGTTGGGACTACATTGGCCCAATCCAGGGCCTGCTATGGTCAGCCTTATTCAATTTCTACTATTAATTTAAGAATAATATTTCCAACTTAAATATAATTTCTCTAATATTATTTTCACTTACAAGTGTAAGCAATCCAATTTTATCAATCGGTATACTCTTGCCAACAAACGGTCCAGCGTACTTAAGGAATTCAATCAGCGTGGACTCTTCGCCCCAAATAAAATTCTTCGCCGTGTTGCTCTCAATCGTATGCGGTCGTCTGATAAACGACAATCCCAAATTAATCGTTCCGCTCCACAAAAAACCATTAAAATGTCCCTTCGTGGCCGATCCCGCAATCAACATCGACAAGTTCGGTAACATCAACGTCTCATCCTCCGATCGACCACCTAAGTACACAAACTTGCGCGACTCTTGATAAGATATCGTTCCATTATCGTGAAAAATCGGATTCACCCGCGACAAAATTTCTTGATAGATGTAAGGTCCGACTTCCTGGACTCGCAACTTCGCTGCATTGCCACTTTTAAAATCCTCAAAGTTCGTGTAATTGAACAAACGAATCTTGTAAATCGGCCGAACCGGCGGCTGTTGCCACCAACGAAACAAATCTGTCCCATTTCGAATCACCAGATTCGACAAAACCGCGTCACGAAAAATGTTCGTCCAAGTGAAGATCACGAAGATCGTTAAGTTGATCATTGCCAAGGTCCCCATCAGACCCACGAACCATCCTTTCAGCAGCTTCTTCGTGTGAATCGACATTGACTTTTCAACGTCCGATATTGATTGAGTCATTTTTGCAAAATTTCGATTTTGATCCAACAATTTTTTAAGACAAATTCAACTTTCAAATTTTCATGATTTCAAAGGAAAAACTATCCTTTTTCACTTACTTCTTTTTTAATACAAAATTTTTGAAAATTGTTTTTTAAAAAATGTCTTTTTTCACTTTTTTTTAATATAAAGTTTTTGAAAATTGTTTGTCAAAAATCTTTTTTTTTTCACTTTTTTTAATACAAAATTTTTCAAAATTGTTTGTCAAAAATTTTTGTTTTCACTTTTGAAACTTTTCACTGATGAAATGTTCAATTTGTCAACACTCGCACTAAGCAATGGCAGATTTTGCTTAATTGAAGAAACTCGCGTCTTCGCGTACCGATTCGTGCGGTTTTCGACCGACTGAACTCCTAAGTAAGTTTGCGTACGACAAAAATCATAAACTCCTTGCCCCCCTTTTTTCGTTTCCACTATCATGCCGTCTCGTTCTATCGCCCGAGCTCTTATCATGATAACCTTGTTATGCGCTTGACCTCTTGTCAAATCAACACCTCGATTACGCTTTTCTTGGGACATGGATGCGGTCTTTTGACAATCCATTAACGCTTTTTTTTATTTTTTTTTTTTCGTTTTTTTTTGGTTGCTCTCTTCTTCTGTTGATTCTTATTTTTACAATTTATCAAATGCCAAAACATCAACTTGCTTAAGCGCATTGGAAAACCCGAAGATAGAGAGGAAGACGATGAAAAAATGAACTTTTCAGCAACTAATTGACATGTTTTGATGATTGCGAGGCGATGATGTAAATTATTTATTAAAAACAGTCTTACGTTTGTTACGTCAGAATAACATAAAATGCTTTTTTTCTTATTTTTTGTGTTTTTTTAAAGTTTTTTTCTTTGATTATTTTATTTTAAAAAGACGAATTAATGAAGAATATGGTAAAACTGTATTAATAAATATTAATAAATTTTTACCATATTTTTTATTAATATGATTGTAAAATAATTGAACTGTATTTTTACCATATTTAGTATTTAATAATTAAAATTTCATTACCTTTTTTATTTTGTTTTTTTAATATATTTTTTATTTATTTTGTAAAATTTTCAAATTCTCTTTATAATTACATTTTCTTTTATATAAAGTTTGTGGGAATTTTATATTTTATAAATTTTATGAAATATATCTATTTTACAAAATTTATTTACACGAAAAAAGAAAATGAAATGCTGATAAACAAGAAAATAAAAATTGATTTTAATTTGAATAAAAATTAAATTTTTTTATTTTCTAAAAGTTACTTTTTTGAAATTAACTTTTTTTTCTATGATTATTTTATTTTATTGGGAAAAAGGACAAATTAATAAAAAACAAGATAAACATTTATTATAATTTATTACTTTTATAAATGAAAAATGTATTTTAAAAAATCATAATTTAATTATATTTCTCTTTTTTTAAAAGTTACTTTAAATTTTTTTCTGCGATTATTGTATTTTATTGGACAAAAGAACAAATTAATACAAAATATGGTAAAAAATCATTTTAAATATTTAAAGAAATGTTTTCATTTTATAAAACTGGTTTACAAAAAATTTTATTCTTATCACTTTTTTATTTGTAGTTTTATGTTATTAAGAAGAAGAATAAAAAATTCATTATAAAAGAAGATAAAAATTCAATTTTTTAAATGTTGTTACAAGTTGCTCAATAAAATGTTCTTTTTTTAGTTTTTCCAATTAAAAAACAGAAATTAACAATTTTTGTTTGTTTAATTTTATGTTTTTAGAAAAAATGAAAAATAATAAAAAAGATGATTAAAATTTAATTTATGTATATATACATATATTTTTTTGATAAAAAATTGATATTAAATCTGGAGAAGATTCTTCAATGAATGTAATAACATTTTATGTGAATGACATTGATTTTAATAGAGAACAAAAAAGAAGTAATTAAAAAGCAGACGGAACGTCAATTCTCTGATGTAAAACGTTGCACTGCAATAACAATATTCGTAATAAGTAGAATTTACGCATTATGTCACGCCACAAATTTACATTTCAAAATCACTCACGTGATGATGGTCAACTTATTGATTGACAATTAAAGTTAATAAAATGTCGTTAATGAAATTTATTGCCAATTCAAATAGTAGTTTTTGAAAATTTACATTAAAAACGTGATTTAAAAAACGAAATATTATTTCAACATAAAACAAATTATTAACATTTTTTATTATGTGTTATTATTATTTATTAAAAAAATGTTTAAAATAAATAGTATTTTTATACTGTCTTTAAAATATCAAAAAAATAATACGAATTAAAAAAAAAGAAAAAAAATTTTTTCTGTGTTTATTTGTGGAAAATAAAACCCGGAAGAAATAAAAATTTAATTATTAATTAAAAAACATTTTTTCTGTGTTTATTTGTGGAAAATAAAACCCGAAAGAAATAAAAATTTAATTATTAATTAAAAAAAATTTTTTTTAAATTAAGTTTCTTTGTATTTCAATTTTTTAATTTTTTTAAATATTTTTTTTTTATTTAAAAAGTAACCAAAATTTAATTATTACATAACCAAATTTTAAACATTATTATTAAAATTTAATTTGAATTAAAAAATGTAAATTTAACTGGTAATTAAGTTTTCTTTTTGGTTTGAACATCTAATAAGAAAAAAAATAAAATAATTTTTTTCAACTAATTGAAAAAATGATTGTGTGAAAATATAAATTATCGCGCGCAAAAAAATTGTCATACGCCCATATTTATAAATATGTTTTTGCTTAAAAAACAAACGTGGATTTAAATCCATATCTATCGCGCACCATTTCGATTATCTCGAATTATTTTTGGACCACGTTTCGTGATCGTTTTCTTTGAATAATGCAATATTATAAGAAAGTCTGATAAATTGAATGATTTTTATATTTCTTCATACTTTTAATATAATATTTTATTTAACATCTTTTCATAAAAAAATTTTTTGTTCATTAATATTTCAATTTTCTCAAAGGTTTCTTTCCAAAATCAAAAAAATGATATTTTAAAATTTTTGTTTAAATAAATATTAATTTTTTTAAATTTTATTACAACAAATATTTTTGAATTATATATATAAAATTGAAAATTTGCAAAAATTATTTTTTTTATTTTTTAAATAGTAAATTTTTTATTAATAAAATTGACTTAATCAACTTTTTTATAAATTATAAAATAATAAAAATTTAAACTCAAAAATTTATTTAACTTATAAAAAGGGCCAATTTTGACATTTTTGAAATTAAAAACAAATAAGCAATTAAAAAAAAAATTTTTAACATTTTTTAAAAATTTACTTTTTGCAAAATTGCTATTCAAAAAAAGTACCATAAAAAGTCTACAAATGGATAGATCTCCTTTTTGCAGTGTACATATTTAGCTAATTGATTCTGATTCTGATCGTCTAACTGAGTTGAAATAAAATTTCGATACACATTAACATTCACGCATTTAATTTGGAAGAGGTTCCTTATGAAGGTGAAATGTCAAGTCTGCAGTATGGAGTTAATGTTTTTTCCAGATAAAAGACTGTTAAAGTATTGAATTAATGTGCGTTATGCAATACAACTGCATTCGTTATTCATATGGGAGGAGAGAATCTTTGATTAAACACTTTTTTGCGAAACTTTTGGCAATATAAGACTTTCTTCACTTTTTTCTCAAATTTTTTTCAATTTCAAAAAAAATTTTTTTTTATTATCGCTCAATGATAGAAAAATGTGCGTTTTATTGTAAGAAAAAAAAAATTTAACTTTTTCTTATGTACTTTATTTTACACCTTTTGAATTTAGTGTGGGAACACAAATTCGCAGACAAGTAGATAATCATTAATTTAAATACACTAATCAAGTGATTAATGTCGGACATCGAATGTGACATTTTACTTCATTGTTTGTACATAGTTAAAGGACGGCTCCGAAATTGATGCAAATTTTTGTCCATTTAATGTACAGTGTAATGTTAATATTTCGTGGGTTTTTTCCTCGTTTTGCTATTTTTTTGCAATTTTTTTTACAATTTATGTTTAGTGGTTTTATTTGATTTTAATTGATTGAATGTATTTAATTTTTATTATTTTAAATATTTTTTTGGTTTAATTGAAAATTTTAATTTGTTGTTAAATATTTTATTTTTAGTATTATTTATGTTATTTTAATTTATTTATTATAATTAAGTTTTAATTGATTTTAGTTAATTTTAGATAAATAAATACATTTCAATAAATAAATCATTTTTTTATTTAATTTTTCATATTAATAATTGTCAATGCATGTTTAATTATTATTTAATTGTACTTTATTTAATTTTAATTAATTAAATTTTTGCAAATAATTTTACGAATCATTAACCCATTTAAGTTAATTAATCATTAACCCATTAATAATTTCTAATCAATTTTTCTACAGTAATTACTCCCTTAATCTAATCAATTCAAACTCGCTTTTGTAATCAATTTTTCTACAGTAATTACTCGCTTTATCAAACATTTAATTTTTACAGTAATTACTCGCTCAATCGAACATTTAAATTTTACAGTAATTACTCCCCCAATCAAACATTCGATTTTTCTACAGTAATTACTCACTTAATCAAGCATTTAACTTTTCTACAGTAATTATTCACTTAATCGAACATTGTATTTTTTACAGTAATTACTCGCTTATTCTAGATAATTAAAAAATCACTTAAACTAATCAATTCAAACTCGCTTTTCTAATTAATATTTTTACAGTAATTACTCACTTAATCAAACATTTAATTTTTCTACAGTAATTACTCGCTTAATCAAACATTTAATTTTTTGCAGTAATTACTCGCATAATCTAATCAATTCAAATTGACTTTTCTAATCAGTCTTAAACAAACACTTAATTTTTCAACAGTAATTACTCGCGGAATTAAACACTCAATTTTTCTAGAATAATTACTCGCTTAATCAAACATTCAATTTTTCTACAGTATTTAATCACTTAATCTAACATTCGATTGTTCTACAGTAATTACTCGCTCAATCAACTACTAAAATAATTAAGCGAAGAAATTGAGTTTTGAATATTGAAATTTGTTTGTTTGATTTGCAAATGTTCAAGTGCAGCTGACTTTTTATCTTAAGCAACTTGTATTAACGATGTATAATATATAGTAATACAAAAATGCATATTGCGCGCGCACTTGTCACTCAAAATGTCACGCGATATTTGAAATCAGACCACGTCTTGGGTAATTAAGCGTGCGTTAGATAAGTTTTCTGCTTGCAGTTAAATGTAACTTACAAATACTGTATGTTGCATAGGGCTAAGAGGGTGAAAGGGTATCTAACGTTTAGACACAACAAAATTGCGATAGAATACGTATATGATGCACATATGATATATTCATCAATGAAAATTGTATGCACTTTTCGACATATCGTTTAATGGGTTGCAAGATTTTTCGATTATCACGCGCAGTCGTAATCAATGACGATTTATACATTTTTTCGAATTTTTTACTTCTTTCTATTTTATCATTTATCTTTCGCGTTTTAAATACGTCATTGATTTATAAGACGCAAATTAAATAAAATGGTGTGTAAACATTGCATTTTTCCTTGCAAAAACAAAATTTAGCATTCGCAGTTTCAAATGCAACAAATCGGAAATTTCAAATTCCAAATTCCAAATTTCAAATTTCAAATTTCAAATTCCAAATTCAAAATTTCAAATTCTAAATATCAAAATCTAAATTCCAAATTTCAAATTTCAAATTTCAAATTTCAAATTTCAAATTTCAAATTTCAAATTTCAAATTCCAAATTCTAAATTCAAATTTTCACATTTCAAATTCCAAATTCTAAATTCCAAATTCCAAATTCTAAATTCCAAATTCCAAATTCCACATTTCAAATTCTAAATTCCAAAATTCCAATATCAAATTCCAATATCAAATTCTAAATTCTAAATTCAAAATTCTAAATATCAACTTCTAAATTCCAAATTGCAAATTTCAAATTTCAAATTCCAAATTTCAAATTTCAAATTTCAAATTTCAAATTTCAAATTTCAAATTTCAAATTTCAAATTCCAAATTTCAAATTTCAAATTCCAAATTCAAAATTTCAAATTCTAAATTCCAAATTTCAAATTCCAAATTCTAAATTCAAAATTTCAAATTTCAAATTTCAAATTTCAAATTTCGAATTTCAAATTCCAAATTCAAAATTTCAAATTCTAAATATCAAATTCTAAATTCCAAATTCCACATTTCAAATTCTAAATTCCAAAATTCTAATATCAAATTTCGAATTCTAAATTCAAAATTCTAAATATCAACTTCTAAATTCCAAATTGCAAATTTCAAATTCAAAATCTAAATGCTAAATTCAAAATTTCACATTTCAAATTCTAAATTCTAAATTCCAAATTCTAAATTCCGCATTCTAAATTTACGATGAAATGTGAAAGGTTTCAACTTTCACTATTCCACAAAACTAATACCAACAAACCAAAAACAAAAAAAGTAAAATTCCAAAATACACTTTTTTAAATTTCAACTAATCATTTAAAAAGTGCCATTTTTTTCAATCTGTCAACTCATTTTTGCATTATTTTTTATCGAGCGTCTGGTAAAAGAGTGACAAGAAATATTTGAGATTGGGATCACAAGTGTGGAAATTGAGTATGCATAATTGAATCTGACATTTGTTTGTATATACGTTGACAAGAATGCCAATAAAATGTGTATAGACGAAGTGAACAAAAAACTGGAGAAAGCAATTATTCTCGAATTCCCCTTAAAATCATACGATGGATTAAATTATCACCGATGAATGAATATTAATAACACTCTTCTCAATACTGTTGATTTAACATACATTGTGTTGTTTAATATCTGCTTCAATGATGATTTATTATGAGTTGGTGCGAGTAATTAAATATTCGAAGCTTATCTTGGAACCGCGAAATTTACAATTCAATTCTGAATGTTTTTAGTAATTTTCCCATGTGTTTTAATTATTTATACATAAATCAGTTAATCAAAAAAATATATGTACATAGAAAAAAAGCACACATATGCTTATAAAGGAAACATTTAATAAGAAAAAAAATCACGTATATTGCAAAATTGCAAATTGCAAAATGACTTTATATAAAAGTGACGTGGAAAGTTTCTGCGTTTAATCACTTTTGATATCTACAACTAGTATTTAAAAGTTTTTATGAATTGACAGTAAAGAAGAAAAAAAATTTTATTCATTAAACATTAATTTTGCTTGATATTTAGAATCTTGCGATTATAATTAATATTTTTTATTCAGTTGAAAAGATAAATGAAGTTGATATAAAAATATAAAATATGTATTGGAAAAAGAAGAAAAAAAACACATTTTTTTTTAATTTTTAAAAGTTTTATCTTTTTGAATATTTTTATTTCATTTTATAAAGTAAAAGTTGAAAATAAAAATTTTCAAATTTGGCGCCAAAAATTGTATTTGAATAAATAAAAGATTGCCGAAAAATGATTTAATTATTAAACAAATTGGAATAAATAATTATTTATGTTAAATTAATGTTTAATATTAGTTCGTTTAAATATTATTTATTGTGAACAAATTAAAGAGAATTTTAATTGAAAACATTTTTTGATTTTGATCTTTTTTATATTCAAAACAAATTTTTTTTTGTTTTTAATATTTTAAGTTTATAAAAATAAATAATTAAAAAATTAATTAATATGCAGAAAATTAGTTATTTTTTAATTAATTACTTTTTTTATTGAAGCAAACACAGATGTGTAATACTGCGGCCATGATAGTATGGAGACTGCAGCGCCACCTACGGATAAATCAAAATAAATATACAATTACGAGTAAATGCTTTTACATTTTAAAAAAGTTGTTGTAAAATTTAAAATATACATTTATATACAAAAAAATAATATTTTATATTTTTTGATTAAACATATTTTAAATTTATGTATTTTTGCTGGAGTTTTGCATACAATAGATGTCGCGACAATCGCCGTTTATAACCATATTTTGCGTATTTTAATTTCGAATCAAAATTAAAATAAAAAATCTTTTATTTATTTAAAATTATACATTTTTATAAAAATATTAATCACATTATGATTAAAGTATCATTTTTTAGTGATTTTAAATAAAGAACTTGACTTAAATTTCACATAACCTCTTTTAGCAACTTTTTTTTTAAACCAAAAAAATTATAAAAAATAAAGTATTAAACATAAAATATTTTTTGTTGAATATTTTTCAATATGAAAAAAATTATTTCGTAAAAGTAGTTTTATCTTTTTTTTCACGTTTAAGAAAAGTAAAAAAATTGCATTATCCATCTTTTTTTCGCTCATAAGAAAGTGCAAGAAAGAAGGCTGATAAAATTCATATTTAAAAATTTACTTAAAATATTTGCATTTCATATTTTTAAAATAAAATTCAATTAACAATTATTATTACTGTAACTTAAAAGTTATTTAAATTAAAAAAATGTTCTAGAAAAATTTTGTTTATTATTTCACTTTTAAAATTAACATTATAAATTAAATTTTAAAAATTTGGCATCGTGGCAATCTTTATTTTTCTTAATTTATTTTAATTGTTTTGAATATTCAATTAATTTAACTTTAATTAAATAATAATTCTTTTCATAATTTTCAATAAAACAGGTATACAATTTTTTAATTTAGTTGTAAAACATTATAAACTAACAATTTTCTCTTTTTAATTCAAATTATCATTTACATAACAAAACATAATCTTAACAATATTCCAAAACTTAAAAAATAATATAAATTATTATTTTTATTAATCTATCACTTTCACATAATCCATTTAAAATTCTACTCCATTACAACCAACCTATCAAATACATTTCGCGCTAACCTAGGGACTTTATTTTTCCTAGTAACTTCCTTTACAACACAAAAATCTCAATTCACACAATCAGAATCCAATTTTTCTTCATTAACTAACAACAAAATAACTCAAAATTAACAAAAAATGTCAATTAACATACTTTTTAATCCAAATTATTCCCAAAAAGTATCGAATTGCAAATCATTTAGTAATCTAGGGACTTTTGATTGGCCAATAAGAAACCCAACGTTGAATTCAGGAATAACCGTTTTATGTATTTGACCGTCAAGTCACATGTCACTACTATAGTTTTGGGTCAAATTTATATTGGCAATTTTTCACATAAAGTACAAAAGGGATGTCCCCGTTTAACTGTTAGTTTTGTTTATTAAACGCGGGTATGCGTTTACGAGAAATCCAAGTTATCGCTCGTGACGACATACGGCGTAACTTTATTTCACAACTTGGGTAATTATATTCAACTAACTACGCGTCTATGCATTTTCAAAATCGCGTCATGCGTTTATATATTATTTTCAATGCATGAATTATTTCTTCAAAAAAAAAAAAAGTCCTTCAAACAGATATTTTACTGTAAAAAATGTTATGGTTGTAATAATTAAGTATAATAATTTTACTGTAAAAGTTAAATTAATGACTAAGATTTTTTGCTGTTTTGGAATAATACAGTAGAAGATATGTTTCAGCTGTGATTTTGTTTGTTGTAATCACTGTTGTTTGGTTAGAAGTCGCGCGGAGATTTGCTTTCTAAATCCGGGGAATTTTGGTGGTAATTTTGAAAAAAAAGTCGCACTAAAATTATTTTTTTTGTATTTTTATTTATTATTTATTTTTTTATTTTTCATTTATTTTATATTGTTTTATTGTTTGTATTTATTTGTAATGAATAGTTTAAATATTTTCTATTTTTAAATTTGAAATAAAACAATGAAAGTACTAAACAAAGGAATAACCAACAAAGTTAAAAATAAATTCATTTATTATATATTTTTTAATATTTCATAAGGAAAGTACTGATCAAAAACGAGTTTTATTTTATTTTATTTCATTTTATTTAAATTTGGCTTAAATTGGATATTCTTATTTTGCAGTTTTAATCAAGTATATAATAGAACAAATGTTATAACACTTGTTCCATTTAATACAAGTTTTTATAAGCATTCTTATTTTTAGTTTAAGTATTTATCTATGTTAGATAAAAGTATTTATATATAACAGACAAAAAATGCATTTGAAAAATTGCAATTTACTATTATCGAGAACTCAAGGTCAATGACCTTTAGTTTTTTTTTATTTAATACCAAAATATTGATAAATCAGTTTTTTCTTATATTTTTTCATTGCATTTAATTGATATTTGAACAATAATGTTAATTAAATTTTCAATAATTCTATCAAGTTTTTTTGATAATTGAATTAATTATGTTCCTTAATTAAGGCAGTTTTGATGTATAATTAATAATTTTTTTTACTTTTCATCTTAATTTATGCGATTTAATTTATTGTTAATAAAAAAATTAAACATTGATTTAAAAGTGATTTAGTAGATTATTTAGTCATAAAAATGTATTATGATTATTTTAAATATTTTATATACATTCAATTATATATATGCATTAATCATTATATATAATTAATATATAAATTAAATGTTTAAAAGTCTGCTTTCACTTAATATTATTAATATTTTATTACAAGTTTAACAGTGTAATTAAAAAATAATAAGAAAGGACATTTCATAAACGACAAAAAAAAAGTTTAAATCAAATCATAAAAAATATTTTGAAAAATATGAAATAAAACTTTATTTTCATAAACAAATGTCTCATTCGTCTTTTTTTTGTAGGTCAACAAGCAAAAGTCACAAAGAATGGACACTCTGTCCGCACCGCCTGCAAAGCGACTATGCTTCAACACAGAATATCAAATCAGCGAAAATACAGCAAAGCAAGTAATTCGTCCCTTCAATTTGCCACAGCAATTTCCCAGTCGATCTGAAATCAAAAATGAGCCACCAAAAGGTGGCGGCGGCGCCAACAAACTCTTCAACTTCAAGTCAGTCGACGGCAAAGACCTCGGTAAATTTGAGATAAAAATTCCCAAAACCGGCATGAAGATCGGCAAGACGATAATGTTAACAAAGCACGTGCCAAAAGTCGAGCAAAATGGTATTTCCACCGTGAAAATCGAACTCAGAGAAGTCAAAGCCGAAGTCACAGCCGAGGAGAAGATGTTGAAACTGCAATCTCAGTACACAACGAAAGCCAAGTTTCTGCCGGAGATGGAGATGAAACCACTAATAAGTGAAAAGCAAAAAATAATAACGAGTCATCGTCCATTAATTCTAAAGAAAAAAGTCAAACCACAGAACAAAGTCACAGATCCAAAATCCGCGATGGTTAATCTTGCAAAACCCGTTGTTAATGACATAAAAAATGTGACTCCAATAACGAGTGTACCAGAAAAAGTAAAAACCAACTGTTTTCCAGAACATGGAAAAAAGATAAAATTTTATACGAGAACGTTGAAAAAGATTGGACCCAACATGCAACTTCTACCACACGATTCGCCTGACGCAAAAACCATTATTAGTACCATCGCTGAACCAGTGAACAGTCGAAATGGAACCATCAAATTTATCCACAGACCCATTCAAAATGCCACGATCTTAAACGGTCTTCCAATTAAATTGGATAAAAGTTTGTTAAATGGTCAGATAAAGGACACAGGTTTGTCGCAGCAGTTGACGATTATCGAGCAAGCGTTGAATCGACCGACTGACGAGCAGCTGCGAGAAAAGGCACTGAAGGCACTCGCGGAATGTAAGATTGGAAACAAACGAGACGTGCCGATGCAATCGAATACGAAATCCGTGAGTGACTCGGAGATGCAGACTGATGTGTTTTCGTTGATGGTACCGGGCGAATTTATAGTCAATGACTTAGAAAGTGGAAACATTAAGAGACAAAAAGTCAAGGAAAATTTGCCAGCTGATGAGAAGAACTCGAAAACTGTGTTGGGCAAAACTTTGAATGAGATGCTGGACAAGTTTGGGAAGGAAAACGCAACGGTGGATGAGACTTTGCGGAAGAAGGAGGTGAACTTGCCGAACAGAACGATTAATCAGTTGTACTGGGATTATATGTCCTTGAAACATCATGATAAGGATGGATTGTTGGGGATCCATCAGGCGGTTTTGGCCAATGATAGGAAGATGGTGGATAGATTGTTGCTTGTAATTAAGATGATAAATTCGCCGGATTTGGATGTCGATATGAAAAGTCTCGAAGGAGCTGTAAGCAATTTTACTTTGTTTTTCATTCAAATTAGAACAAATAATTATTTGCATTTAATTCATAATTAAGGTTCCGTTTTATTAGTTTGAACAAATGTATTTTAGTTGAAAAAGTATTGGAATACTAATTTATGTTTTCATTTCAGACGGGCTTGGAGTTGGCAATAGAATGGAATGTAGATATAGAAATAATCAAATCATTGCTCAACGCTGGAGCCAATCCGGGTTATAACAGCTTAGATCACAATTCCGCCATTATTGAAGCAAGCAAAAAGTCATTGCCGGTTTTAAAACTTTTACTGGAGTATACTAATGTTTCTTATATAAATACAACGGATGGGGATGGTAAATATTGAGTAATTTAGGTTTTGATTTTTATTTTATGTTCATGTTCATAACGACAAAAAATGAACGAATTTATTCTAATCATTTAAAATGAAATGGAAAATCATTAAAAAAGTTGGGGCATGAACTGGTTTAACGATAAAAATTTTCTTTAAAAAATATATGAAAGATGAAATAAAATTGTGCAAAAATTCGTCTCATTGGTTTTTGAAAAAGAAAATTGTGAATATTTTATAATGAATAGTTGTAATATGGTCATATAAAATATTCTTCCAAAATCTAAAAGTAAAAATTATATCCATCTTTTTATTTTTGTCTGCGAAAGCAAAGGACAAAACTACTTTTGCAATAAAAAATAATATTAAGACATTCTAAGATAATTTAAAAATAAATGTTTGTCTTTTAGGTATGTCATGTCTTCATTATTGCGCGCAAAATGGAAACGCAGAGGGCGTGATGGCTTTGTTACAGCGTGACGCTGATGTCAACATGCAGGATAAAAAATCCGGTCGAACGGCAATTTTTATGGCCCTGGAAAATCAGTATGAGGAATTAACGACAATTTTGTTGTCTTATAATGCGGATCCTAGTATTCCAAATTTTGCGGGACAATCAATTTTACCACTTATTGACGGAATTAAAAGTTATGCCGTAAGAGCCGCGCTCCATAAAGCACTGAGATAATATAACTAACTTAAGATACCATCGATACTATCTTTTATAAAAAAAGTTCCGCATCTTATGAGAAATGCAGCGAAATTTGTCTTTTTTTATATCGTTTATTATTTTTGTAGCCCAGAAAGCATAATATTTAATTATTTTTAATCAGAAAGAAAGTGTATATATTTAATTATTTTAGAGCGAAATATATATTTACAAAGACAGAAAAGAATATTAAAAATTATAAATACAAATTTGATTCAATACTGTACATTTTTTGTGTTAAAAACTGAATTTATAATTTAATTATTCGAGCGTTATATTTATGTTTAAGAATTAATTTAAATTTAAAATTCTTTGGAAACGAATGAAAATAAGTTATATAAATATAATAATTGTAATGAAATTACGTAATTTTGTTTACTGTTTTTAAAAATCTACGTTGTATTGCTCGAAAAATCATCGTTGCATATAAAATTGTACATTTCATCCAATACAAACATTTTGTATATAAACATAGTTGAATAAAAAAATAATTTTTTAATTGGAGTTTTCATTTGATGTATCAGAAAAATGAAAGTATCATTAATAATGTTAAAAGTAATAATAAAAAATATATTTGTATTATTTAATTAATTAATAATAGTATTTAATAATTATTTATTTTTTTGTGTTCACATTTTCAAATTTATATTTGAAAACATCAGTTTTATTAAGTTGGCAATATTTAACATACATGTTAGACAACTTAAGCAATATTTCTTAAGCATAACCTCAAAAATGAGTAAATAAATGTCAGAATTTATGTTTATAATATTTATCAGTTAACTCGTTTATGTAAATGTGAATAAAGATGATTATAAAACGATTATTTAAAAAAATAATCAATGAAGCGACATTGAATAATTGCAAAAGGTATTAATATATTTTTCTGTTATCGTTATAATTTATAACTTTATAAGAGAAATGTCACACAACAATTTGTGTTAAAAAAATTAAATTAAATTAATGATTATAAAAAATGTATTGTTCCATCATTTTTAGGTAATTAAAAATGTTAAATTATTTTGTACAAATATTTACAAGTTTTAATAACATAACCTAAATTTAAAGTAGTCTACAGAAAGTACTATTAACAATTTTATTGAATACAAAATTTGAGAAATTATTTACTTTTAAATTTATAATTTGAACGAAACGATGATTTTTTTTAAATATTCAATCCTTAATTGATATATTTTATTGTTAATTATTTGTAGTTTTAAAATTATCACTTGTTTTTATTTATTTAATAAAGAATAATTAGTTTTCATATAATAAAAATTAAATTAACTGCTTGTAACAATTAACACATTTTTCATAATAATTGATTGTAATTGTATTTTATAACTCCTTTTTATTAATTGAAGATCAACATATACAAACACAGAAGCAAACATTACATAATATTGTATCATGAAAAAATTAAGACCTTGAAAAATGTATAAAAAATTAAATTGTCTATATCTTCGGATAAATTATTAAACAAATAAAATATTTATATATAGATATTTATTATTGTCTAAATAAAGTTCAAATTGATATAACATGCGTATTGAATTTCTTATACAATTTAAAACGTAGTTCTTTAATTTAGTGTATAGAAATGTACATATTTTAAAATAAAAACTAAATTTTTCAGATATATTTATTCATCATCTGCGAGGTATGCTTACGAGGGTGAAGGAAAAACGACAATGCAGTTTTTAAGTAAAGATTTATTTTATGGTCACATGATCCAGTCAATACAACCTGTAAGAATAATGCAATTTATTAACATTGCCATTATAAAATTGAAATAATTAAATCATTTTTTAAAATATTTTTCTAGTGGGGATTTCAACTAAACACTGGATTCAACATTTTGGGTTCCATGATTATATTTCCAAAATCAATTCTTGCGTGGAATGTAATCACAACTGCTGATATCAATGAGGATACTTTGATATTATTTAAAATTTTAGAACCCAAATTGGATATTTTAGTGATTGGACTTGAAGGTGAAGCTAGTCCAAGTTTTCCCGATGTGCAAAGACTAAGAAATATTCTGATGGAATGGAAAATTCCGCATGAAATTTTGCCAGTGAAACATGCTATTAGCGTTTACAATTTTCTTAACAGTGATCAGAAATATGTGGCCGGAGCGATGGTTTTACCAAAACCAAAAGAAGTTGTATTGAAATAAATAGAATATCACAAATGATGATTTTGTTGATTCAAGTAGAGATTTCCAAAGCTTACTCCAACCACAAGTGTAGTTTACATTTTAGAGTGGATTCTGGCAACTACAATTACTTTGTAAAAGGTTTAAGAAGAGTTACGAAAATATCGAAAAACTAATTTTGTATATAAGAAGAACTATTAAATCGAAAATTACTTTCTACTTTTAACTTACTATTCAATTGTAAGATATAGAAAAGATCCGTTATTCGTTGCGCTACAGGACATTTTAGTTGCGCTACTATTACGATCTAAATTATTAAAACATTAATTTGATTATACCGTACATTTTTTATAAAATCTATAAATTTCTTAAAGATTTTTTGTAAAAAATCTATTAATTTCTCGTTAATTTCAAACAATTTTTTACTTCAATTTTAAATATAATATGTTATTTAAAAAATGGAAAAAATATTAACACATCATATTATTTATTACTTTATCATATTTTTTGTCACGTCATTTTTTTCTCATACAAAATGTTACATTCCACAGTGTAACACGCGATATTACGTAAAGTTCGAGATTTTGCACTGACCTTTTTGATTAATAAAACAAAATAAATGACAGAAATAAACGATTCACAAATTCATAAGTAATTGAACCAGATATTCATTATATTCAATACAGAACAACAATACATTAGTACGTCAAAACAATTATTTCGGTCTATTTTTGTTACAGTCGTTAATAAGAATTCTAAAATAAAACCAAATTTGTTTTAATTATTAATGGATAGCATTTGATGTCACTCTATTGAGATCATGGCTCATAACATTCTAACTCAATATTGGAGCATTGATTTTTCATATGGTTAATTCATTTCTATATTAATAAGGGCTTAACCCAATTTATTTCTTCAGTTTTTTAATTCAAATTAAGCATTTTTGAGAAATTTTATGAAATTATTGAGAAATTATTTTAAAACATTTAATATAATTTAAAAAATACATTTTTATTTATGTTTATCTTGTTGCAAAAAAAATAAATAATAAATTTAACTATTTCTTTACATAAATAAATTTATTTTTGATATTGCTATAAAGAATTTAAAAAAAAATAAAAAAATGTATTTTAAACCGAAAAATTTCGTAAAATCATTTATTTTAAAGATACTGTCGGTGCGAAACTTTACGAGCTATAAAATATCAATTAAAGTGCATTTCGTCTGTTTATGATGATTTACAAGTTTTTTCAACCCGATTGACGCGTGAAAATAAACTATTCTAAATTGTTCTATAAGTTTAAATTTGAAAGCATAAATATAGAAATTATAACTCGCTCCTTTTTTCGCGCCTTGACTATTCTCTAATTTTAATTAGTTACTTAACAAAACTACTTTGTCCACATTTATAGACGTTCTTGACAGTTTTTAATACAACGTTCTTCTGATCAATCAATAATGCGCGTTGATGCAATAAGCTTTTTAATTATTTGTATATTTCGTTCCTTTATACACAACCGGAATATAATTTTCATAATTAAGTTTCTAATAACATTTGCAATTTGAATTCCTAATTTTATTTCACTTCAATAACTAAATGTAACATTCAATAATAAAAGAGTTATGCATATTTTATGAAACTCAAATAATACTATACATATTTAAATATTTACTTTTATTTTAACATCCAATGTTGTAAATCTACGATTTAAATTAATTGAATATAATAGTTAGAGCCATAATAATGCCATAATTAATTTGTATTATTAAATAATAAATTAGCTGTTGATCTGAGATTAATAAGCGATCAAAAGTACAAATTTGCAATCAATTTGTCGGGGGTTGAATTGAAGATCTGTTGTCTATTGAGTAACCATAGCAATTTGAATACCGGCGACTAAGGAATAGATATATGAAACACGCGCAAAACTTGCACAAACACAAACCAAACTATCCGTGTGTACATGTGGGGGGTTTCGGTATGCTTATGAATCGTCGGCAATCGCTTCCGCAAAATCACAGTTTGCGCCGTGACTTCAAGCAAAGTTGCTCGTAACGTCATTTCTACGACTCACGATATTTATTATAAACTTTATTTAAATGTTGTGATTATGTATTATTCAATGACACCGAATATTTGACCATTAAGGAGTTAAAACTGTTCAACCCCCCCCCACCCCCAAAGAGCACCGACAGAATTAAACAATTTTTTTCTTTTTTGAAACTTAAAAGTGAAAATGATAATTGAAGTTTGAAAAATGAAGAAACAAAACACGAGAACAGGAAATGATGGAAATTGTAATGAGTGTTTGAAAAAAGTCAAAGGGCGCTTTAATTATAACAGAGTAACTAAGAATAGTTTACATTGATCTGCAATTGGTTCAAGTTGAAGACACAAGCGGTACCAAGATAGAAGTTTCAAGGTCAAAGATCATGACAGAAAGCTTATCTACATATAAGTCGATTGTCCAAATCTTTTGTTCAATTGTTTAGTTCAGACTATGAAGGGGAAATAAAATCATCAAATCAGAGAAGACAAACGAAAAAGAAAGTTTGACCGCTTTTCTGGTGGTCAGACAATGAAACATGAGTGCGAATCAAAATTGCTTAATTATCAATTTAACTCTAAAATGTTGTGTGTGATATGTTTATTTGAGCCATCCTGAGTTCATTTTTTGTGTTATGGATAATTGTGGAATGTTAAAAATGCGTTCCATTTTGAAGCGGTCAAAGTTGTTCCAGTGACAAGGTCAGCGGCAGACCATCGGTCTATAGTCGTAACTTATGTTTTATTAAGATACATATATATACATATATACACATATATATATATTTATAAACATACAATACAGAGGTCAGCAATTGACCGTTCTTTGACTACGTATTTGTGTGCCATTTTATAACACCCCCCCCCCCGAGTTCGGATTAATCCTATTCAACCATAATTGCCCTCTCTAGTTGATATCTGTCCTGAATTAAAAAATCCAAAGTCTTCCAAAATTCATCGTCCGTTAATTTGGACCAATTCGGCAAAATGGACCCACAGAAGCCTCTCGCAATAGAGGGCCCTTCGCCTCAGGTAAATTTTAGGGCTTTTTAATGTAGTTATCGTATGTAGAGCATTAACATTCATTCTGCAAAAATGTCGAAAAAAATGTGTGCTTTAAATTACAAAATACTTCATATCAATATTAGGTTAATGTTAAATCAACGTCGGATTAACGTCGAATAAACGTTGTTTATACTTAAATAAAATTTAATTGCAAAATACGTCATATCAACGACAAATAAACGTAAATAAACGTCAAATTAACGTAAGATAAACGTTAGATAAACGTCAAATAAACGTTATTTTTAATTTGGCTGTTCGATTGAATTATTTTTTAAATGAAAAAACTCAAAATGCAAAATGCGTCATGTCAACATTAAATCAATTTTATATCAACATTAGATAAACGTCAAATAAACGTTGTTTTTACTTTCAATTACTCGATTAAATTGAAAATAAAATTGATAAATATTTTTAACTTTGATAAATGAATTAAATTTTTTAACTGATTGAAAGTAGCACGAACGTTCAATTAACGTTGATTTAACGTTAACTTTCAATTGATTAATTAAAAAAAAGATTAAAAAACAACAGTTATATTAAATATATATAATTTATATAAAAAATAGTAAAAAATATTCAGAATTTCCGCTTAAATGTTAATTAAATCTCAAATTTCAATTCAACTTTACATACTAAACATACAAAAGTCTCACATAATCCTTAAATCAAACAATTATTTATTCAAATAAAAACGTAATTGAACCAACGTCTATGTTTAACTTTGAAGTCCATAATTACTATCAAATTGATTAATGATTAAATCAACATTGAGTTGCAACGTCAGAATGTTGAATGAACGTTGAATGTACGTAGTTTTCACAAGTAAATAATAAGTATACATATGTTTTATTTGTGTTAAAAGTTATTAAATAACATTTGAAATATCGATAACAAAAAATTTGAACTTGACAATATTTAAATATAACTTTTCATGTTAGATTCAGGTAAAGTCCACCTGTGGAATTAAAATAGAATTATCATGTTGATGAAAATGTTGATATTTTTAATAAATAATTTAATTTCGAAAATTAAAATATTGCAATTTGTGCATAATTAAACAAGATTTCATTTTATCGACATTTTTCAACACATATCAACATTTTTCAACATTTATCAACATTTATCAACATGTTGATAAATGTTGATAAAATCATAAATTGCATATTTATGATTTGAAAAAAATGATTAATCAGTTTTATATTTATGAAACTAAATATAATTATTACAAAATGTTGATAAATGTTGTAAAAAGTATAATTGAAGGTTTGAGCTTAAGAAGCGTAAAATATAATTTTTAAGTATAAAATATAAAGTTATTGAAACTAAAATTCACCATTGACCCAACAATATGCAACATTTTGTCTACGTCTCAGTTTGTTATTTAAACATTGACTATATATATACGCTAATTATGTTTAATCGACAAACTTTCTTATCTTATAATAACGCCTAAATATAAAACTCACATTCGCACTTATGGATAGTTGTTTTCCAAACCTATTAATTATTAATACTTGTTTAACCTGTACAAATTTTTGTTCTAATTTTAATTGTTTATGCAAGTCAAAGACAAAAACTTTCTTTATTTTTCTTTTTTACTTTTGCTCGTAATTGTTAATGCTAAAAATTATTTTTTAATTAATATAAAACTTACATTTTAATTAAATAAATATAATGTTAATTGTTAATTAAATAAGTATTTTTATTATTTCAAAAATTTAATTTAATAATTTAATTTTAATAATTTAATAAAATTAATTTTATTAAAAATTAAATGTTTAATAAAACGTAAGAAAATAAGAGTAAAAATTAATTAAAAAAATGATGATAAAATGTGGATATGTAGAAAGAAATGAAATGTAATAATTAGAGAATAAGAAATGTATTTATGTATTGCGTGTAGAAGTAAATGGATAAATATTAATGATAATGCAATTTTATTTTTTTTTTTTCATTTAATAAAGAAAAAAAAGAACTCGGAAAAATGGTAAAAATCGATGGACGTTGACCTATTAGTGAATTGGAAACGATGTGTAATTTAAAAATAATTACTTATACTTTTTTACGAAAATACATAATGAATAAATCATTAATATGCAATCAGCCAAGGGGTTGCTCACTGCCTGAAATAGTGATCCAAAGACTTCATATTTGAAGTCATTTCATAAGACTTCACTAGAGACTTCAGAAATACTGAAATCTCTTGATTTCAAGTATTTTCAAGTATTACAG
>JABFPJ010000978.1:0-30395 GCA_022817425.1 Gryon sp. ZL-2020 | reverse complement strand
GCTGTCAACCTTACTGACGGCTAATCTGGCCCTACTTTTTGGGCGGGTGGGGAGTACAATGGACGAAGGTCTAGCTGCTCAGGCTCCTCTCTTAGGGGCCACACCCACACTCTTTTATTATTATTATGTTACATTGGACAATTAAATTCGTTCAGCTACTGACATATTTACTTTTAAAAAACAAATTTATATAGTCCTCCGCGATTCAATAATACTTCACATATTTCTGTCAAATAATTAAAATTAACCCTTTTCTTTCTACTGTAACTTTAAAGCAAGGTGTCTATTCCTTATTTTTCAAATAAACGTTGCACTTAAAATGTTTACGTTGACTTTTATTAATTATTAATCAAGCATACATATACAAAATATTTAATATAATTGTTCATTGCAAAAATTGAATTTGTTTAAGACTCTATAATAATCTTTTCATTTTTATGGGACATAATTTAGTATTGAAAGGGTTAATGGAAAGGAAATGTAAATGAAAATATTTAGTAACCTAACTTGGGTGTAATTAAATAATGTTACGATTAAATAATATTATAATAATAAATAATAATATTATATAATAAAATTGTTATAAAATAATATTTATAATAAGAAAGGACCATCTTGAATTTGTCTTGAATTGAAATGAAATACTTTTGGAAGTGTATTAATACGGAAATGCTTCAATCATAAAAGGGATTGTATTGAAACAAAAGATGTTTGTTGAACGTGTGTGTACTCCACTTTCCTTTTTTTAATTGCCCACGAGCAACATTCCAAAGACTCCAGCAAACTTAGTCTTGGAATTTGTATAAATACGATTGTGTGAAAGATTGTGTGAAATTGTCATTGTTTATTTTGCATTTGCGCACAAGCGCGAGCTCACCAGCTTTCCGCGCACGCCAAACGCCGATCTATGGCGTAGCTTTATTTGAGCGAGCCTCTTTTATGCGCGCCTTCGGCATGTCGAGATTTATACGCGGCCTTGATTACTATCGAGGATGGAAATATTTGCTTAATTAATATTTGAGAAAAATTCTCTAAGCTTTAGAGATTTTGAGGGCTGATTGGTTGGGCTAAATTATAGGGTGATGCGCAGATTCTTATGGATTCTAGCAAAACCGTGGCTATAGAAACTTAAAAAACTTAAAGATAATGCAAGAAAAATGCACGTTTTATGGCCAACGCACATTTTTCCCCTCTTTGACGTTTTTCCCTCAATGAGATCGATAGGAATATTTGGCGTCGTTTCATTTTCATTCAAATTCAGCTTAAATCTTGTAGAATGTTTCTTTTTATGAGAAATATTTCTGTACAGCTTAGGATTGTAATAAACAATTTTTAATTATGTTTATAATTATAATTTAAATGTATAATTTAGTAAATTTTATTTGAACTAAACTACAAAATTAAAAAAAAAATAAAAAACAAGAAAAGTAAAAAAACATTTAATACAATGTTTATAAATATAAAAAAAAAAAATTTAGAAAAGACTGAAAAATGTTTGAAATATTCATTTCAAGAGACAGCGATATAGTAATTTGGTAAATTCATTTTATGATCCTTTTTCTTACATTATTTTTTATAGACATGATTGCGATATTTATTCAATCGTAATCTTCATTATAATTTTATATCATTTGGATCACTGGTTATTATAAATTCCAAACATGGAATGGATCGTGGTTCTCAATTCCTCAAAACATCGGTCGAATGATTCATGTTGTAGACATGATCAGGATGAATCCGCAAATTCAGTCCGGATCCATATAGGGTACGAGCAAGAGCACGTATACTCGCGCCATGATCACACTCCGAGTATGGCAAATCCAAAGGAAATCCACTTTCAGTTTCGGCTCGAAGCGTCGTGTGACCTACGACCATACATGAGAGACTCCAATGTTCACAGATAACGATTCTGTACAACTTGTCAGATTTTTCAATAGACGTTTTCTCTCTCTCTCTCTCTCCCTCTTTCTCTCTTTCTCTCTCTTCAAATATGTTTCATACAAAGAAGATCATTTGTCGAATCAGAATGATTTTTTTACTTAAAAAATGTGTCTGTTTACTCAACTATAATGGAAAGTGAAGGACGATATGGATAAAAACATAAAAAAATATGTTTGAAATTGAATTCGAATATTTGACAAATACAGGTTAAAAGTATAATCTAGTAAGATCAACTAGAATTATTGATTACATTCAATCTAGTTGACAAAGGTTTTATTTTTCCCGTTTAAATTTTGCATGAACATAATGAATATACATACCACATATTGAGATACTGTGCATTGTAATATAATAAATTAATATTATAATGGATGACGTCAATACATGATATTTACATTTAAATTTAGCTATCCAATTATTCACGAATTAAAAAAACACATTCTGTTCCGTTCATTCGGTTAATATATTTTTAGCTAAGAGGTCATCAAAATAATTCAAATTAACATCTCATTAGCAATTTATACTATTTATACAGTGCCAAAATTTAAGTATAAATTTGTATATTTAAAATCTATCAAAAATTCTATGCATGTAAAATGGGAACACTTTGTATATACTTTAAATATTGAATAATTCAAATATTAGTTTTTATTTGAAGTAGTTTTCATGTATTTTATTAACTAAAAGATCATCTGAAATGAAAGAGAAATATACTTAACTTAATTCTAAGTGGATTACGATTATATTTGTTCGTTTCTTACTGAATATTCAACGACTGTGCAACATCTCTTGTCACCCATGTCGCATGGAAGCACTTTGAGTGTGGGTGTTGTTGAGCTACGCGACATACGTTACGAAATTCAAGAGTACGTAATTACTTGATATGCGAATAAAAAAAAGATGAAAAATGCGACTGCTTACTTTCAAAAGAAGATCTTTCATTAAATACGCACATTACTCAGGTTGCGTCAACTCAGTTTCCAGTGCTTTTTGTATAATTACTTTCATGGTCGAATTGAATATTCTATATATTTTGTTACACAAATTTATTCCATGACGAAATGTTAATTGTTTGATCCCACAATGTATTCGACGCACCTTACGAATACGAAGATATCTGAAAATATCCGTGAAAATTACGACATTTCAAAGTTTCGGTGAAAACTAAGATATCTCAAAATATCGCTGAAAACTAAGATGAAATAGATGAAAATTATGATATTTCACACTTTTTGGGAAAACTATGCTAACTGAAAAATTATCGAAGACTATGACAGTTCATAGATAATAAGATAACATTGTTATCTTATTATAATATACTAATAACAACTAAATTTTAATTAATTTAATAAGAGTTTATTTATAAATATTAATATTTGCAACTATATATTTTATAATACATCATTTAAATCATGATTTTATGATTTTATGTCTTAGGTATTATGTCTAGGTATTGTGAAATAAATTAACCGTATTATTATTATTATTATAATATTATACTAATAAAAACTACTTTTTTTATTATTTCGTAATTCTTAAATCTGCTTAATATATTAAGCAGATATAAAATTACTTTCTCTATTTTTAAGTGATAACGAATATATTTGTTAGTTAAGTTTCAATTAAGGGGACGTCCCAGTGAAATGGCTAAAATCTATAAAAATGAATGAATTGAAATGAATCTTTCTGTATTTTCATCCTTAAGGATGATATATTAAAGAATGATGACCAAAATATAAAAAATTGTTATTGTTTTTTGTTTAATTGTTAATAACTATCGAAAAAGGGCTATTTTCAAAATGCTCTTAGTACCACAATTTTTTACCGATTTGCTTTTTTAAAGTTTAAATTGTAGGTCTATATGTGCGGCATCAATCTGTCAACAAGATTTTTAATATAATGTACGAAAAAGAGTTATCTCTATTTTCCCGTCAAATAGCTCAAAAAAGTGAAAAAAATCGGTGTTTTTGTTGATTCATAACATTTTTTTTAATTGAAAAATCGAAACATCTCTTTGAACGAATTATTCTCTACACTTTTCTAAACATACTGAAAAAAAGAAAACGGGAATCGATAAAAAATTGGTATCAGGAACATTTTAAAGTCAAAAACATCAAAAAACAAATATCCGAGATAATCGCGTTTAAAGTTTTACTTGCGGGCTTTTAAGGTTTTCGCGCTCCGCTAAAAACCTTAAGAACTTAATGTTTAAAATATAATTTTCAAAAAACAAGTTTTCCACATGAAAGAGGATATTTCGAAGTATTAATAGGCAATAAACATTTTTTTCATTTTTTCGTAAATTCCCATCATTTTTCACTAGGACGTCCCCTTAAGATTAATGTTTAGCTTCTTATTTTTTACGATTATATTAACTAATCTTTGTAAAATTGATAACATTTAAAAATGCTTTGGTTTAATCTTTTCTAGTTAAAAAGAATGTTTAATATTTTTAATAATTTCAGTTAATTTTTCAAATCTTTTGTAAAAAATATTGCAATGTACATAGTTGTGAATATTAATGTTCATAAATAAACTTTTATAAAACTAAAAAAATTTAGTTGCTATTAGTATATTATAATAATTATAACGGTTGATTTATTTTACATAACATGATTTTACAATATAACAATGTTATCTTATTATCTATGAATTGTCATAGTTTTTGATAATTTTTCAGTTAGGATAATTTTCCCAAAAGGTGTGAAATATCATAGTCTTCATCAATTTTTTGAATTATCTTTTTTAGCGATGTTTTGAGATATCCTAGTTTTCACCGAAACTTTGAAATGTCGTAATTTTCACGGATATTTTGAGATATCTTAGTATTCGTAAGGTGCGTCTACATAATATAAGCAATTTTCTATAATGTTAGTTTTATATTTTAAATCCGTATCGACTTTCTGTATTCGAAACACGTTCTGAAAGAATTTTGAATTTTCAATGCTTCCCACATTTCATTACGAATTTTTTTTTATGTATTTAGTAATGAACTATTTATAATATGATGATGTGCTATGGACTAACGAGATGAATAACATTTTCAGAATCCCGAGTGGAACTTTGAAAACGGCATGAAGGACTGGATACGAACTGGAAACGATTTGGAACGAGTATGAAATTACACTAGCGAGACTTCGGACACGGCCGAATAAGGAGCGCTATACGAGCGTAATCCAGTCTGGTTCCAAGATGATTGAATATTTTTTAATTTATTATTTTGAGTTCGGATTTAAGAAACCAGTGATCTGGAATTAAATAAGAAATAATCTGAATTGAAGCAGATGTTGATTAGAAATAGTATGGAATAGTATGGCTCAATATACTTTAGAGAACGTTGAGTAGCAACTTTAGCTATTTAGTTATAAAATACACTACTGATATACTTAGTAAGTCCAAATAAATATTTCATTTGATTTTACGGAAAGCACAGACTAATACTTTTTATTACAAAATCACTGTAGTCACAAGCTGTCCCATGATTTAATGTAAAAATATTAAGTTGTTTATATGAAATAAAATGTTAAATATTACAATTATAATTTGCTGTAAAATGTTATAATTCGAGATATTATAATAAATAAATTTAAATAAATAGAAATTAAATAATGTATTTTCAATATATTTTATATACCTACTATTACTTTAATATTTAGCGGTACTATTAATGACAATATATTTCAAAAGTAAATGTATAATAATTTTGTATGATGAAATTCTATAAAAATCTTATTTTATTCTCTGTTTAAGAAGTCATAATAAGAAATGTAATTATATTATTTTTAAAAATATTCAATAATAATTTATACAAATTATGCTGACATTTTTTTATTATTGTTTAATAAAAAATATAATCTAAAAGTCGTTAACATCAATATTAAAAATTAAGTGGTGCGAAATTATCCTCAGTTCACTCGACGAAAAGAACTTAATAATCTCAGTCAGGTTTACTGAATTTTTAACCAGTTGAAAAATGTTCTGTTAAACTATTTTCAACTTAGTAATTCCGTAATTTCAACTGACAATATTTCTCTTACAGTGAACTGGACAATATCTAGAAACGGTATGAATTTGATTCGGGATTGAAATAAATTATTGAGTAATTCCATTGAGTAATGATTGAGTAATTCTATACTTCATCCAAATGGTTTCCGAGTTATTCTCCAGTTCGTATCCAGTCTCCATCCAATTTATAAATTTCCACTCGGAATGCTAGTTAGAAATGCATCATTCATTAGAATGTGTAAGATGCAAATCATATGTATATACATATATATCCTCATCGACCATTAATTGGATCGTCATTTAAATAAATTAATAATTAATAATCGATATCAACAATTTAGATATGGCGCTTAACGCTTGAGTTCATTAAATTCTAATGTTGCACGAACATTTTTAATGTATAACGTGCAGGATTCGTTACTTCTGACAGTGTAATTAAAGTGACACAAATTGATTGCGTGCGTCCAGTTAAATGAAAAATGAAGAAATAATACAGAAAAATTATATATCGTTTATGAATCTGAAGAAAAGTCGACATTAATGTGAACAAATTTCATAAAGTAATATAAAAAATTATAATATAGTATAATAAAAATGTTTATGCTATATAACTTTATACTGATACATATTTGTCCATATATTTTAAAATAAATTTTCTTCCGTGTGAGATTTGCTTTAACTTTATTACTTTTGGACATTCAATCAATAATAAGTAATGATAAAATTTGACAAATTGTCCAAAAAACCGTGAGTTCACGTTTGACGCCGATTGGTAGCAGCAGTTATGGTCATAAGAAAAATTGAATAATTCATTATTTAAAGACAAAACTAAAAAACCGTGACCGACATCTTCATCATATTTTTGTTCATCACATGTCGTTTTTATCACATGTCACTTTCATCGCATGTATTTTTCACTACATATCAGTTTTATTACATGTATTTTTAAAAACGAAATAAAAAACATTAAAAACTCAAAAATCATTTCCTTTTTTAATAAAGTTATAAAAGAAAAAAAAAATAAAACGAAATCTTAGTCATACTACTGTGATATCAAGTAAAAGTAAGAGTTAAAAATTAAAAACGATAAAACTCTTGCTGGCACGTTTTTTGTTATTTTTCCTTACGTTAGAATGTTTCATTTTTTCACGAAATTTTGAGAATTGCATTTGTTGGAATTTACCTTAATAAGTAGTTTTCAGTACAATAATATAAGATCGAATTATTATTTTATATCATAAAAATATTCAAAAAATGGACTGGCCATTCTTTTGTCATTTGCAGTTTTCAACTCTTAATATTACTTGATGTCATAGTAGTTTTGTTAAAAGTTCATTTTGTTTTGATTTTATACGCCGTTTCCATATCCCTAAAAATAATGTGATAAATAAAGAGAAATGTATGTGTTTACATATAATGTAAACAAAGACAAGTGAACGTATGAAAGTAGCGTATATAGCTTTGTTAATAACTAAAATAATTTTAATGTTTCTTTTTCGATTTTTGCGCAACCGTTATTTGTTTACAATCTTATTGTATTTTATATTTCATACTTTTTAGAAAAAAATATATAAAAGAGAAACACTGCAATAAGATTATGCAAAAAATGAGTTGAGAAAAGCATGAACTGACAGTTATGTTCTTGTACGTGTTTTCGTCTTAGTCCATGTCATTATATTATAAACAGCGAAACGAAAACAAAAAAAAAAGTAAAAATAAAAATTAGAACAGTTTAGCCGTCAGCAAGTAATTTCTGAGCAGCAATTTCTCTTGGATAATAACCTCATTACTCAGATACATAACCGGATACTATGATATGAGTTTATATTGTAGTGATTGTGATTTCCGCGTGCGCTCACGACGCGGATTAATGGCTCGGCGCAAAATGGAGTCGCTATTGTGCGATTGATCAATCGATCTTTTCGTGGACGTCAACACGTCC
Organism: Gryon sp. ZL-2020; assembly: GCA_022817425.1. Taxonomy (NCBI): domain Eukaryota; kingdom Metazoa; phylum Arthropoda; class Insecta; order Hymenoptera; family Scelionidae; genus Gryon; species Gryon sp. ZL-2020. The sequence goes on along the minus strand of JABFPJ010000978.1, from coordinate 22,507 downwards.
CTGCTACCTGCTATTCGCAAGAGTTGGCGTGTGTTTTACATACGGTAGCCATATACGGTTGATTAAAAGCGCTGGTCAGTGCACCGGCGTTGTACCGCTGCACCGCCACCTTTATCTCGGTCACGGTGACTTCGTGAAAGTGAGAGCCTTCTTTGCTCTGATGCTTTGACGTGCGCGTACGTATCTCGCCTGTAAGATTCTTCGCGCTTACTCGAGGCATCCTCCGAACGATCGTTTTGATCGTCCTACATTCGACCGAAACATTCTTTGCCTCGTGCTATTGTTTCCAACATTGTGAAAGTATTCCTGAAACGTATATCCAACCGAAGCCTTTCTTCGCACAATAAAGCAACGTTAATAAGACGCTTTTCCAATTCTTAAATTTATAAGTTGAAATAAATTAAAACATGGATGCACTAAAAGAAATACTACGTTGAATCAAGTAGATTTTACTTGAATTAAGTAGAGAATAGCGTCAAATACAATCGACAATATTTCTGGTTTTACAATTCCATTATTATTGTTCAACGTAATTCCTTTTTAATTAAACTTTTATATACTTAAACCAAGTATAGTTAAGATTACACTCGAACGTCATTCTAAGTAAGATTGCGAGACTGGAAATTTTGCTCGAAGCAAGTGGTATCTCTAAAAAATGTGTCAGACAAAGAGAAACATTTATTTATGTTTTTATATAATGAACGAAAGACAAGTGAAGGTGTCTACTGCGTATGGCGGCGCATGCGCATTCTGTAGTAAACATAACCTAGAGTATTAGTATTACCCAGCAGCCTGAACTATTTTAAAACTACATTAAAAAAAGCGCTATCGCGCTCGGGAGAAACATGCCCTCTTGGGAAAAAAAAAATGTTTCTCTCCTTACAAAGAAGTACGAAAAATTCATCCTTGTGCGCATGCGCCCTTGATACATACTATTTCAGCACTCAGGGAGGGAAAGTGATCTATTCCTCCCTAGGGAGTTTTCGGAAAACGGCATTTTCCCTCCCTCGAACGAAGAATATCGTGCGCAAAAACATTATAAACTCAATAAAGTTACTAACACTCAATCATACACTTAACAAGTTTTAACTTACAAAATACTACTTGAGTCCTTACATTGTTATGATCATTTGCTTTTCAAGCACTGATACGCTTCCAAGTGCTGACGCGCTTGGCGTATCAGTGTGCGTGACATCAGCATGTACGAAGCCTATAACTAGTTTCTTTTGTAGTGTTCATATTATCATCATAATATACGGTAAACGTGCCTTATAACGCCATCAAAACAAAAGATGAGAAATGCTTATAAAAACATTGAGTAAGAGAGACACGGAGATGGCGTTATTACACGTATTTACCCCATGTTTAAAATGAAAAATGCATTGACATTTCATTAATCTTTATTATCTATTTATTATAAACTTGATGTTTTTAACATTGTTTTTAAATTGTTTTAACTATGATTTGCAGAAATAATGAATTATTGAAATTTTATATCGATAATTTGGGGAAATATTCACTAAACCTTAATTAACAACTTTCTCGCTGAAAGTTCTTCGTACGTGAAACTTCTGCTAATACTTTTTTTTATTTGAAAGTGTTAATATACACGGATGGTTGCAATTAAAACAACAATTAAATAGACGAACAAATATGCAACTTTTAATGGCACTTACTCATTGTCTTTTATATTTTTAGTGTTATTACTATACAAAAAATGAAGTCATTAAATTAATATTTTTTGTTTGGTTAATAAAATACTTTTGAAATAAAATAGATGTATATAACAGATTTATGTTCTTATTAATTACATATTCTAAATTAATTAAATCAAATAAAGTTATTTGAGAATCTAACTCTTTGACATGTAGAATATTAATATTGTTTGTTCTTCTTTTTGAAAATGTACATATATTATAATATTTTTCACATTTAGTTTTTGAGTAATTACTTTTGTCCATCTCTGTGTGGAAGTATAGTGTATGTTTAGCGACTGTTTATTGATAGTCACACATCGGTTTGAACTTTAACATGAAATATTTTTTGCTATCTTCTTATGAGTTCTAGAATGTTTAAATAATGAATATTAATGATTTACACCATAAAGCAGTTATTGACTTACCCATTGCAACAGACATCGAAGAGTTTGAAGTTTAAATGAAAATTATAGCTCACCTGAAAAATGAAACAAAAATATAAGTTTTTATTACAATAACATCTGCTGATTCTGATTATGAGATTAATAAATAATTGTATTCAATGATTATCTTATTTGCAAGTTGGTATAGAACTGAATCTAAAAATAATTAATTCTGCTTCAGCGAGCATTCAGTAAGAGTTCGTGACAATTGAGCACAGAAAACTGGGCGTTGCATAATTGAGCGACAAGTGGGCGCCAAATAGTTGTTTTCACATAACTCAAGTTTTTTATTCTCATTTTATTTCATTTGAATTTGAGATATTATTTCGATTAAAAAAATATATCGTTCAAACCCGGCGCGCAATTCTGTGGCTTGAAGAAAAAAACGATTAACCTCTTTTTTTTGGCAAAATTGAGTTAATGATAATTTTGGATTTTAACAAACCTTATATTTTCATTGTATGAGTGCATTATCATTGAAATATAGTATTATCATAAAATACGAAGATGGAATAAATAATTTTTCTATATATTTGAATATAAATTGAAAAATTTAGACACGTTTTAAATTTAACTCCACAAAGTGGAGTTAACTGGTTTTTCCTTTACGCCACAGTATTATCACGTGTGCATCGAAAATACATCTTTTTTCCCTCAAAAGTGGGACGAAAGTGGCAATTTTTCTCCCTCGGGAGGAAATAGTAAGTAATATATTTCTTACTTAGAGAGATGTAACAGGAAATTCGTTTGCTCATGCGAAGTTTGTAATCGCATGAGAAACCGAATTGTCTTGCATCTTTCTAAGTACGAACGATATTTTTCGTCACAGGGGACAGAAATTGCTGTTTCTCGAAACCGCGTCAAGGAGAGAAACTGTAATTTCTGTCCTTGTATGACGAAAAGTATTTTCATCCCTTAAATGACGGCATCAAGATCAGTTTTGAGGGAAGAAAATAGACTTTCTCGATGTATTTGTCAGAAAAAATGTCGCCCACAACTAGGAAAAAATTGCCGATTCGACTCGTGCGAAATTGCTACACTACACATCTAGAATTAGCATCTTTTCTCCCTAGTTGCAAAATATACTATTATTTTTTTCGAAATTGTTCTTACAAAAATAATAATTTCAATTGCAAATGAAGTTTGATTATGATAAGAATTTTAGTTAAGAAAATAAAGCAATTCTGGGGGAATGTGCTAGAATAATGTCTTTTCATATTTATCCCTTTTTGCAAAACGCATGCCAAGTGATTTCCCAGACCACCGTTTCCAATTTCCTTATATACATTTTAACAACAACAAACAATCATCTTGGCTAATAATCATTTTCTTTGGACCTTGCAACCGCAGCTCATAATGGTGCTCTTTGTACTCGCGTGGTGTTTCCAGCTCAATTGACGGTAATTGTTACTGTTCATTGTCACGGTTACCATTTTCCTTCCATCGTGACACTCTCGCATTTTACATAAATTATTAAAGTGGTTCCGTTCTTAAATATGAATTGATTAAAGAAAGAATAATCATAATCACTCCAGTAAAATTTTCAAGGTATAGAATTGAAAATAACTATATTTCATAATCTTATAATTCATTATAATCTAACCAAGAACTTAATAAGTCGTTTCGGCATTGTCTAATAATCTTATTATCATATAAGATTTGTTATTTTAAGAAACCTGTGTTTCCACTATTTTCATAGTATGGCCATTTTTTGGCCTTGCTGGAAATTGTAACAAGTTGGCCATAATAATCCCCCAGCAAGTTCATAAGTAATTTTTAATGGTGTCAGAATAATGATTATGTTTCTATGTGTGGAACATTGCACAATAATATTTCATTATTTTATTTAAAGCATTAGCAAAAATTAAAAATATTTAAATTTAAAAAAAGTAGAACAGAGGTTGAAAGCAGAATGAATCCAGACCAAAAGAAAGATGAAAAGTATTGAAATGGCGTCTGGAAAGAGGTCAAAATTTTTTCTTTTGGTCTCTTTATGTACTTGTTTTATACTCGTTTAAAACTCGTTTCAACTTCAAAAAAGAAGATACAAATTTTGACTCGGGAAATGGGACAAAAAAAAGAAGTAAATTTTTCGCTTTATGAAGCACGAGGTTTTGGCATCTCGTTTTTACAGTGGCTGAGTCTTATAGGCAGAGTCGTACGTCTCGCTGGAGGTTGATGATTCTTGTTGTCGAGTATCAGCGAGATTGTAGAAGTGCATCGTAATCTGGGAATGTTTCGCTCGTCTTCCACTATCCACCTATTCTCCACTATCCTTTCCCTCTCGCCTGCTTCTCTCCCTTCCACTGTCGCTCTGTTTAACTCGAGAGCCGAGGAAAAATGCCGGCAGATTGCCGAGTTCACCGCAGAAGACGACATTTTCTGCAAAATCGTCGTTCTTTTATGCCGCGTTTTATGAGAAAACAGAAGAGTCTATTGACCGGGAAGTCATTTGCCGGAAACGCAAAAGCTGATGAAATTTACACCAGAAAATATGAAAGTTTCTTAATATTCAAAAAAGAAATATACGTTTTTTTTTATAAACAAAGTGCATTTTCATCTTTATTATCGAAGAAAAACGAATATAAAACGACTTTGCAAATGTTTATAATATTCATCACAGATTTTTGATTAAATTTTTTTTATTTTTGTACAATGTTAATTACGAAAACTCAAAATTTGTACTATTATCCTTACATTAAACAATATAAAAGTTAGGCTTAAAAAATTCAATATTTAAGTTTTACAGTATAATTGATAAAATTTTTCAATTACATTTCGATTACGGAGTTCATTCTACTTTCTAGATTCATTTTTTAATATACGAGGAGTCATATAAATAAAAAATAATAATAATAAATGCCAAAATAGTGCACTAACGAAAATGTAAAAGATAAAAATCCTGTCATAACTTGAAGAAGTGCAAATAAAATGTCTTATGAGATTGGTTTAGATTTAATCTATTGTTATTTCAGAGTCAATGTATTGTTAGTTGACAGTTATTTATCGTTAACAAGATTGAAACAGATTATCTGATATTATATTTTGAAATTTTATGATTTATTACAAATGTATAATATTAAACAGTTGCGTAAGAAATTTCATTTACAATATTAAAAATTGTAAGATTAATTAATTACAAGAAACATATATAATTTTATTTTGTTAATAAGAACCGATAAATAGTAATTTAAACGAAAGTGTCTGAGTAGTGAAATCGTTGATGTCTATGAAAATGTAATAAAATGTACAATATTACACAGAATTCAAAAGGTTTTTGTAAAGCTTTCATTAAATTACTGAAAACTATCAATTTTGGAGTCGACCTAGTACTTTTTGGAAACTACTGACTGACTGATTTGCAGTTGAATATATATTTTATATAAAGTTCCACGCCATATCCATATCTTGCATTCCACTTTCTTTTCAATCAAATCTGTTTACTTTCATTTTCGAATTGTTTCGATAATAATGATATATTACGAAAGAAAAATATACCCGAATTATATATCCACAGGAACAACATAACAACAACAAATTTCATAGTTAGATCAACTAGATTATACAAACTTGTGTTTCAAATTAGAACTAACTTGAAAATACAAGTAATGTCATCTGTCAAAAAAGTGATTGGTCAAAACACTTTTTTAGTTTAGTATAACCCTATTTTATTTCCCGTGTAAAGATGTCGATGTAGGTTTATATCTTAAATAAATTCCAGTCACAATAAATTTCATATCACTAATTTGCGCTGTTAACGTTTTTTCGAGAAATGGACCAGCTGAGAAACAATGCAGTCTGCGGTCATTTGCAAAAACGGTGCACGTCTTCTCCTTGGCCGAGAAAACGGCGTGCTTGCAGTGTCCCGCTGTGTGAAATGAATGATGTGCATTGCGAGCTATTGGTATTCATGTCGTGTCGTAAATCGGACCTGACACCTTGACGAATGAAATCAGTGGTTGTCTGAGCGAATGTCTTGCGAAGCCTTCTCACCTGATAAAATTAGTCAGGTGCTTTGATGATGCATAACAACGATACCAGTGCCTGTTTTGACGAAGCGTATATTTTGATTTCCGATTGAGCATAATTAACGCAATTGGTCAGCTATGAGATCATCCAGGATGACAGACAAACGGATTTAAATGACTAATTTGTGAGATAAAGATTTCGTTCCCATTGACATTTCAGTTTTTAATTCAACTGTCGTGGGTAGGCTTTGATAAGGGTGCTATCATTTTTTCATAGATCAAGGAATTAATATGACATGTTTATCCGATTTTTTTATCTTTAGGGGAGGAGAGGCACAGATACTTCTGACAGTGATTTATGAATAAGCAGCGATAAGTTCGGTATTTCATGGAAATGGAAATATTATGATTAACATCTTTACGATAGAGTGCAATAAGTAAGTAAAAAATGTATTTATGCAAGTTGTCATTTTTTACAATATAATCGATACTTTTTTTCATTCTTATTAATATTATATTCATTTGAATTTAAATTTAATTCACACTTTAAAATATTTAATGAATTCACTTTATAATCATATAATCACACTGAAATATCTAATAAAAATTGTCACATCATTTTTGAACCTCACATCTTGATTTTTAAACTCGATCTCTTTGAAGAAACATATTATATTTTAGTGTTAAAAATAATAAATGATATAATAAGAAATGTCATTTAAAATAATTATTTTCAAAACGTGATATGAATAGAAACTATAATGTAAGATAAACATTTTTATTACACCATATTATATTTGGTATATTATTAAATGTTATTTTTTTACATTAATGTCTAGTTGACGTCAGATTCATAAATGATGTAGTAATTTTTATTATTTCTTTATTTACCGTTTATTATAACAGATGCATTGAATTATGTTTTAATTATAGGTGATTGTATCTAAAGATGAAGTTTTAACAATCAAAACAAAAGATATGTAAAAGCCTTGCTTTTATATGAATTTATATTATAAAAATATTTATAATAGACAACATTTTTTTTGTTTAATTATAAATATTTTAACATACCTAAATACTGTCATCGTTTTTTGTTCCAGTCTCCTTAATACATTTGATATTTTTAATTATTCTTTTGTAAATAATATGAGAAAAAAATGTCAAAAAAGTAACAACGTGGGTCATTTTTGCCCATTCACAAAGGTTTGAGTAAAATATGAGCAGAAAGAACTAAATGAAACATCATTGTATATAATGAAGTAATGAAGAAACCAAAATTAAGATTAAGCAATTGGTTTGTGTGAGGCGCGTGAAAATGAAACTAAAAGTAACGTGTGGGTGTCTGTGGTGATGTTGTATGCAAGTACTGTTGTGTAGCGCACGTTGTATTTCTCATGTACGGTTCTTGTGGCTTAGCGAAATCAAGACCGTGGCGCCCCGGGTGATCGTGGATGGCACAGGTGTCTGTCTGCATTATACCTCGTGCTCACACGCTGTTCAGCAACGTCGCGGCGAATACCCAGCGACATTGTAATTTATAAATTGCGTTCGTATCTGCCGCAACTATGACGCTGTCTATCTCTTCTCCTTCCTTTCCAGCCGGAAACGAAGTACGAGGCTACTGAGGCAATCATTCGAGCAAAAAAATCTCCTTCAAAGAATATGACGCGCCACAACCGCTCTTGATGTAGTTCTTTGAAGCATTTTAAAACAAAAGAGTATATGTTTCTTCGTTCAACATTTTCTTTTCATCTCACTTTCTTCTTTTTTCATTTTCTATACCGAAATCTACAAACAATTTTGGGAATAACATATCTTGTTTATATTGTTTTTTTTATGTATTAACATAGTACATAAGATTTTACTACTTTTCTATTCTATTTTACAATTAAATTTAATTAGAGCAAATTAAAAAAAAATGTTCACACTAAAATTGATTTGACTTTTATTTGTCGTGGAATAAATTAAGCGAATTAATTAAAGATGAGTTTAAAATAATTAACTACAATGAATAGTAAATTGTTTGAAAGGTCATTCCTTCGTAAAGATTTTGCTAAATTATTTAGCACGGCAGAAAACTTCATTTTCATGGAATTTCAGCATGATTTGAAAATAGGTTGAACTACATCTTTTTGTGCAGAAATATATAGAACTCTAGACACAATTTCATTGTAAAGAATCGGTGAGAATTATGGAGAAAAAACTTTTGTTCCAACAAATTTGTTCCAACAAATTTTATAAAAAGCACCCCAAAATCTCATAAAATGTCTTCCCCAATGATAGCAAGACAATGTAACAAAATAAAAAATTCAAAACAATCAATTAAAACAAAATACTGTTCCATCCAAAAATAAATTTATTTTGAAAATTATTTCATACCAATATTATATACTGGTATGAAATAACTTTCAAAAAAGTAACCGCACAAAAACGATCGTTTTTTGTACCAAGTACAAATTTAATTAATTTTTAATTTTATTATTTTTGGTACAAAAATCTCGCGGTCCCATTTTTCTATTTAATATGAATAATCAGATAATATAATAAGAAGAATAAAATTATTGTAATACTTAACAAAATAAATAATATAACATTGTAACATTCAGTGAGTAACTTTTATTTTAATTTTCCCATTATTGTTCCATTATTTATAATTATAAAATTATTGATTGCAAAAATAAATAATATATATACGCATATACACATACATCTAGTATTAATTTTTTGAATTGATTTATTGATTAACATAATTCATTCATTCATTCATTTAATCATCGTAATGAAAGGGTTTTATACGCCATCTGTTTTAATAGGTGTGAACCTGGAATTTCTTGTAATCGTATCTAATCTCAGTTGAATAAGAAAAAATGAGCACAAGAAAGAGAAAGCAAAACAGAAAAAACCATTTTTATTCTTCTTCAACTCATTATGATGTTGAAGAAGAATTTATACACGCCATCTGTTGTAAAAGAACGTGAAACTGGAATCATTTTCATGCATTTTTATCCTGTGTAAGTTGACGAAGGCAATTTTATCAAAAACCCAGACTTTTTTAATAATATGAAATTTAAATTATTTTATATTTTCAATTTAATTGTTTTATATTTAATAACATAAAATTTAAATAAACGCAGACTTTGCAATGTATAAAAATAAACGGAAACCTTTTATTGATATGATTAATATGTGTTAATTAAATAAGCTCTATAATATATATGTCATAAAAAGCGGCTTTAAATAAGAGAAAAACAAAAACAAATACATTTGATTAAAATTAATTTTTTTAATATAATATAATAAAGTGATTCAAAATGAATTTTATGAATTTGAATATTTTTTGTTTTTTGGCATCTAAAGTTCAATTTATTCATAAATGTAGGTATCTGCGTTATATTTTTATAAATAATTTGTGTTCAAAATGAAATTCTTTATTTATAAGAGTAATTTAAAGAAACGAAAGAAAAGAGAATGTCAGTATTCGAAATGCCGGAAAAATTACTTAGCAAAAGGTGCAGTAGCGTTGCTATTGGTCGTTTGTTTGATCGAACCTAGTTGGACTAGCCGTGAAATTTGATAACTATCGATAGCGCAACGTTAACTGTGTACGGAATTGTTCGAGACGGCGAATGGCGCTGTAATAGTACGAACGACCTTTATTTTATTTCACTACATAAACACCTTGCACTCGCCGCCTTTCCTTCCTTCGCAGCACCTTCGTACTATTGTTTGCCTTTCCCAACTGCGCGCTACTCCTAAGAATTATTCAGCATGGCTTCGATATGGAGAACGCGGTGGCGTAACTCTTCAACTTGTCTCGTTCAAGTGGTCCTCCATTTCTGCTGTAAGCTTCACTTTCTTTTTGCGCAATTAAACAACAATACTGTATTTAAAATCTCGTTCTTTACACGATTTTTTATAGAAAGATTAAGATGACAAAAAACGACGTGAACGTTCATAAAAAGCGACGATCATTTCCATAAAAAAGATGTAGATTTTGCAATCTATACTTAGCAGTACCATGTAAGAAGGAAAATGATGTCACTATATTATATCTGTATGAATAAAATATAATATCACATCTTTTCATCTAACAAATCGAAATTAAAAAATCGTAATATAAAATTAAAAACCAATGTAAATATTACTGAATACCCTCATGATAAAAAATATATATAGAAATATTAGCATAAATATATTGTTTAAATATATAAAATATATTTCTAGCAAAAAATTACATATTTTATGAACACCATGATATATTTTTTCATCCCTTGTATATTTTATTACATCCGACATATAATGAAAAAATGCGCAATGAATCATACGTGATATTCGGGATATTTTCCATTTATATCTGTACATAATTATTAATTACAAATACAAAGAAATCATTCGAACGTGTACCTATGCAAATACACCGACCTTTAGATGAATACTAATCAATCGTTAATTAAATTTATGTGATGAAAAATGTGTGATAAATGGAACGTGTGATGAATCCCAAATGTTTTGAAAAATTGTTTTATGTGTACATCGAAAAAATCATGAGTTTTTAGGTTTTTATGGGGTTTGTATGAGTTATTTTCTCATATATAAAAATGTATTTATATGTATGTAATTATTTTAATCAACGATTGTCGCAATCGTATGTAAAAATCCGGCATAAATATATATAAAATTAAAATGTATATAATGAAATAATGTAATTTTTTTGTATAAATGTATGTTTTGCGTTTACTCATATTTATATGTTTATTTTAATTTATTATTTTTAAATGGAAATCTGGAAATGCCGGAGAGCTTTTCATTTTTCGCCACGGAAGGACTGCTTTGTCGGGCGTTGATGTCACCGTTCGTCTAACGTATAAAAAGCGGCAAGAAGTTATATTTTGCCAAATACATTTTTCCCAAAAGAATATTACTTAATATATTATACAAATTGTATTAAATAAAATCAACCTATTTTATACATGCTCTGTATTTTAATTAATATAATCGATGAATCGTTTAATCAACATTACCAAACTTGTATGATATATAAGAGAATGAGACTAAGATGGATACTGATATTTTCGAAGTCGCCAATTGTTCGGCCTTGGCAACTAGGTCGTCCGTTAGAGGAGTTGATTGTACGAGACACCAAACATGACCATATGTATAACCCACGTAACAAACGTGACATATATGGTATAAAACGCCAAGTATTTGAACAGACCGGGGTCGACCTCTATTATTTTCATCGAATAGATTTATGTAGCATCTGAGGATAAATACCGACGAAATCAAGGTAAACTTACTATTTCGTTACAACTTAACCGTTTATAGAATTATTAAGAACTGTCAATTTTTATCGTATTGATCTCAACAAATCAAAAAGGAAATTTTTTAGATTTTTTAAATGAAAAACCAAATTTTCCAAATCTACACTTAGAAATGGTTCTGCAGAAAATGAAAAACGTATAATACTTAGAAGACAGAATAAAATTTACACATAATCTTTACTTTCATTTTTTATACGAAAAGAAAGCAAAGTACATTTTATCTGTACACTAAGATAATAATGTACTTAATTTTTACTGTTTAAACACTATTTCAGAGATATTAACTTCTAACAACAAATAATTCTGGAAAAAACAGTAAATGAAAGAGTCTAAAGAGTACATTTTATATTTTAAACAGGAAAATTTATTATGTTTTTCAGGATTATTTGTTGTTAGAGGTTAATATCTCTGAAATAGTGTTTAAACAGTAAAAATTAAGTATATTATTTTCTTAGTGTACATACAAAGTTAATTTTTTGATATATTATGTTATGTTATGTTAAGTCAGTCATAAAGTATTTTTCAAATAGTAATATTAAAACCGAAAAAGTAACATTACTATTTTTAGGTAATTATCTATCTACAAGGTAATAAATATTACTACTCATTGGTTTTCTTGACTGGCGTAGATGAGTAATCTAATTTTTCTTCATGGATCACGGCAAAATAATTTTCCTTTACAGTACGGCGCCTCTTAATCAATATTCCGATCATCTGTGCCTTTTGTTTGGCGTCGCGAAAAATAATTACGTACCATTAAAGGCGCAAGGGTTTCGCGGTTTATATTGCAGCAAAACGTCCGCATTAACTATTGAAATGGCCACGCCTGTTTCTTTCCTGCCGATCTGGCCAATTCTTGCGCAACGACCTTGCTTGTGCTGATCCATCTTGAATGCCTCGTCATCGTAATAAGGAATATAAAGCAGAGACGAAGTCAAGAAACAATCCGACAAAAGTGTTTCTCATTTTATTTAATTCATTATTTCAATATTCATTCAATACAAACATTTTTACAAAAAACTTATTTAGCGTCGCAAAATTTGAAAAAAATTTTTTTTAATTCGATTCAAGAGTTTAAACATTTTCTTTTCACAATAATTTTTTTAATTTTTAAAAATGAATAGAATTGTTGTATTTTTTAAATTAATCATATTTTTTTAATTTATTGCGAAATCATATACATTTCGACATGTAAAACACGAATCTACAAAAATGTTACTAGAAATTTAACTCTTTTTTCATGTTCAGCGCTTAATGGATTAAGAATATAATAAATTATAGTAGAATAGTAAATTCTGATTTTTAAACACTAGGTACAAATTTTATAACATTATTATATCAAAATTCGACACATAAAATATTGTGGTTATCTTGATTGCATTATTGTAAGTAAATTTAAATGTATAATGTAATTCGTAATTTAAGTTAGTGATAGAAGGGTAAGTATCCAAATGTAGATTTACGTTAATCTGTTAATCAAGAAAAATTAATAATTTATAAGATCGCTTGATAATAAAAGAGAAAGTGCATAAACGGCTCTTATAGATATCAGAGCTATATGAATATGTGTTTATTGCAGCGAAAACATCGTCAAATTTACATTAAATCGTAAATATTGAATAAAAAGTGTAGAATTAAAAGAAAAAAATAATTTTAAACGAAATAACTCTCATCGTATAAATGTTTTTTATTCAAATTAATAAATTAATATAAATTAATGTATTTAAATTAATATATTTAAGTACAAAATAGAAAAATCTCGAACTGCATATATATTATTTAAGGCAAAGTAAACTACTTTTGGTCTTAAATCTTGAATGAACAGTTAATACGAAGTAACAACTTTGATATCTAAAACTCTTGAAATTACTGCTTGGATTCCGTTATAGTATCCTGTTACACAAGAGTGGAAACATCTTCTAAGTCGTAGTAAGGATTATCTTTGGAATGACTGCTTTGCCTTTGGGTCTTTAAGAAAACTAAGTCATGCCTGAGTCTTAATTGAAAATGCAATTATTCGTGGCTCGCTTGTTGACTAAAATTCAGCTTTTACAAGTCAAACAAATTCGCAACCGCTGTTCTTAGCTTGTTTATAAAAAGCGTCCCGACGAGAATAAGGCATCGGAGTTATATAACTTATTCAAATTTACGCTCAGTAGTCCTCGCTTGAAACATGCTGACGTTGTAAAGCCTGCTACCGGTATTATGTTAGCGGGGACCACACGCGAGACACGACAAAGATGTCGGTACGCTAATTACTCGGAGAAATATTAAGGCACACGCGAGGAACCGTTACGATGATCCTGCAAATGACAAAGCTCTCATTGCGAATGGTATCGCCCACGTACTAGCTAATCCATTTGCGCGCGGTCATTGATTAATCGCGCACACGCGAGTATGCATCATTTACTACTGCACGCACAGTATCGCTCATAATTTTCAAATTCCTGCGCTTCAGTTACCGTACGCTCACTCCTTGTACTGTATACTGGCGCAAAAACATACTTTATATTCTCTGCAAAAACAACTTTTGATTCAATACGATATATCGTTTCATGATTAAAGCATTTCGCGATTCAGTCTCTAAATTTAAATAAGTGAAAATATAGACTGCAAATTTTATTTATTTTTTCAGCGACTAATTGTTTTACTTTGAAAATTTCAAAATGAACTTTTTTTAAAAGTTAAAAAAGGTTTTTTCTTGCAACTTCTTGCAAAGGAAAAAATCTACTTTTCAAAAAGTAAACAAATTGTTTAACTTTTCAGAAATTGAGGTTGGGGTAGATCACAAGTCATCTCTTCGTACACAGGAGATAACAAAATCATATATGAACTAATAGAAAAAGATCGCAGAAAGACAAGAAGAAATAATGTTAATAATTATAAAGAAAAAAAAAATTAAAGAAAAAAAAATATTATTTCACTTTTTTGTATTAATATTTCTCTTTTCAGTGTGTGATTTTAATTTAACCCTTTCCTTCCCGCTGTAGCTTTAAAGCACCGTGTATTTTACAAAGTATTCTTTATTTTTCAAATAAAAATTGCACTTAAAGTGTTTGCGCTGACTTTTCTATGATTAATCAATCATACATCTATAGAAAAAGTAAATTTTTCATTGAAAATATTGATTTTTTATAGGACTTTATATTAATCTTTTCATTTTTATTGAAAATAATTTGGTATTGAAAGGGTTAATTTTCAAAAAAGTGAATATTAACTTTTTCTTGGAACACGAACTATAACTTTTGAAAAAAGTGAATATGCAGCCCAAAAAAGTGAATTTTCACTTTTTCTAATTTAAAAAACGTACACTTATTTCGATTTAAAGTAAAACAAAACCAGGCTATACAAAGGACTCTGCTATTAATAACAAAGAATCATTTAATTTGTGATATTTTAATCAAAAAACAATTTTGAAATGATTATATAATTTATGAGATTATAAATCAAGATTTTATGCAATATATTATCTTTTTTTTGAAGACGTTACTTTTCATCTTATACTTTGATATATGAATATAGAAGTAAACCTAAACTAAGAAGTATTAATTGATCGCAAGTTATGCAACGATGTATAGCGTATATTTAGCCATATGTAATGCACGTCCGATCGAGATAAAAGTTACACGAGCAAATCGGTAATTAATAATTCAATATGCTTACTTTATTGATATCAAGTGTGCGAGATAAAGTTATAGCAATAGAAACATTATTGCGCGAAAGTTTTCGTCATTAAGGTAATCAAAATTAAAATATGTAAAATCACATTTGCTTACAAAAAGTTACGTCAGAATTTTAAACTGATACTTTTTTCTAACAAATAAAATTTGAAGTTTTAATTCATTTTTGTAAACAAATCAGACTTTATAAATTATCTTAAGGAATTGATAACCAATAGTTTGGCTTTGCTAATAGCTCTAATTCGCACCTAAAACTTAATCACCATGTTATCTACACATTGAAAGTTCTAACTGCTCTTATGTGCATTTAATTATATCGTAATCTCATGCATTTATTCGCATAAAACTGCACGGCTATCTCCAAGAACGTTCTTACGTTAGTATTTAATGATAAAAATAATTTTAACTTTAAAATATATCATGATAAATGCATTTGGAACATTATCATAGTGTACAAAAATGGCGCACCTAATGACCATAATTAATTTATCGTAACCCGGTCGCGAAAACAGCTTCATTCCAGACTCAAAACAATAGCAAAAGTGATTGATCTTCCGATTGATTTACGTTTAAAAAGACTACTTCCTTGTCTAGAAACATTATATAATATTATGTCTTTATAAGTTATCTCATATATGTGTACTAATGCTTATTACTACTAATGTTAGTACTAATGTTTATTGTAGTTTGATTTATTTTTTTACCTGCGTTAAAATTTATGTATTCACACTAAAAAGGCAAGTGTCTCATGTTGAGAAATTTTTTATCATTGAGTCGTGAACGTATTAAATTTGAATAACTGAGACATTTTTTATCTAATTTTTGATCATACCTATAGGTTTGCCTAACTAGGCAAAAGTACGGCCAACTTAGGTAAATCTTTATATGTAATAAATACGCGAAGCGTTACATTCCTAAAAAGGTCCCTGTTTTAACCTTTATAGAGCCTTTAAATGACCTTGCAAGTTGCACGAGCAAGCCTACACAGAGCCCAGAAACAATTATAACTAGAGACGATTCATTTGCAGAATAAAGTCATCATTCGGTTGGCAAACCTTATATGATTTGTTCTTATAGAGACCTACTTTAGTAATGCATTTTTGTCACGATCGGCCTTAAACAGTTGCAAATGCACAGGTATATATACTCGTCTATGTAAATGCGTATGCAGTGGCTGTGTCCGTGAATGGATGCCTTTAAGAGAAAAGCAATCGGACACGTATTCACTATATACGATTCAATGGCGCTTTTTAAAGACTTGTTAGATAGAGAGACAATTGGATTCGAGTAAACGCTGTTATTATGACGCGCATGGAAAATTGCGCGACATGTTGCATCGTTTGCGCGATGAATTATAAGATAGAAGTCATATAGTAGATAAAGCTCACGATATTTTTATATGCTTGACGATGTTGCAAATAAATTCTTGATAATGTGTTTATGCAAATAATAAATGTGATTTCTCCACTTATTCAACAAACAAACTGCAACAAAATTTTGTTAACATATTTGACATTTTAAAAATGAAAAAAAAAAACGAAAAAGAACTTATCACATTATGTGTTTAATGTACAGACATGTTATAAAAAGAACAGGCTATATAATAATTTTTCACATTTAATTAATTAAATTAAACTAAATAATAAAAGGAAGATTTATTAAAATTGTAATAATTTATTAATATTGTTACTTTTTAAGTAAATTTTATCATAAATGTAGTAAACATTTTTTAAGACTTTTGCACTTTATATTATATGGGTATAGAGCTTTTTCCTATAACTTTGCGTGTGTGTGTGTGTGTGTAGTAAAATTTGTAATATTATTATTTTCTGTGTATTTAATTAAATATTTAAAGTAGAAACAGAATCTTTCGAATGTATATTATTTTAACGATAAACTGATAAACGATGCATGTTTCTATATCAACATTTCATTTTTAATGTTTAGTTTTATTAGAAATTATGATTTTAATATATTAGATCTTACAATAGCAGAGAAAATATAATATTCATAAAATATAATATAAAAAATATTTGGTTCTATGCACTAAAACGTAATATTATTGCACAAAAGCAAAACTAGACATAGTTTCAACGACTTTTGAAAGTTGAAATTTAGCTTTCTCTTAATGAGCCTTTTCATCTAGTTTTTACAAAGTCACTTAACATTTTCATCAAGTGTCCTAAGAGGTAAATTATGTAGTTATGTGATATTATCATAACTCTGTTTATGTAATAGCACTACACAGTTGATCCAATAAAGTACTATTAAGCATGCTATTATGCTACTACAGATAGTTCCGAACTTGTGACTACATAGAGAGAATTAAATGGTAAAACTAGCAATGTACATGGTAAGATTTACCATTTTTATTGTTTACCTCACCATGTATACGTTGCTAGTTTTACCATTTAATTCTCTCTGTGTATAAAGGTACTAATATTGTAAAGGCTTAGACATTTAATATAAATATAATGAAATAAATGTGTAAATTATATTGTAACTAGTATTTTTTATCATAATTGAACTTATTCATAGTATTTTTTTCTCGAAAAAACCTTATCATACGAAGATATAAACCCGAATCTCTGACGTGGGAGATGGGCACTCTAGCCATTGTGCTACGAAAACTTACATTCATTTATGCTTAAATAAGAAACATACTATTTGTATGGTTCTTTGGTAAACATTTTATGGCCAATACAAAGCCATAGAAGGGCCTTATGGAAGTCTTAACAGGTGAATTTAAAAGGAAGCGTTTCGCGCCTTACAAAACTAACAAAACTAATAAATTGCCTTTAAGGTGACATATCAATGGCGGATCAACTTCGAAATGACATAACCTCTTTTCAGTTATGTTTTATTAAAATTATGTTGTATTTCTCAAGAATATGTAAAATCGGGCTCTTTTAGCTTATTTAAAATTGAATTCTTTAATTTTTGATCACTTTTTCTTGCTTTACAAATGCTTCTGTGTCGTGAATTTTGCGAACTCGTTTTTCATATTCAACTGAACTTTGTCAGAAATGAAGTTTTTCGTAATTCGAAGATTTCTGATCGTATAATCATTTTTTAGCAACAAAAAAATAACCAAAAAATTTGTCATTAATCATAGAAGAAGCTAAAAGAGCCCGATTTTACATATTCTCGAGAAATACATCATAATTTTAATAAAACGTAACTCAAAAGAAGTTATGTAATTTCGAAGTTGATCCGCCATTGATATTTCACCTTAAAGGCATATAATGGGCTGATATAGGATTTTCCAAGAGAAGCAAAGCTACATAGGCCCCTATTAAAATTATTAACGAAATCCTAGAAAAAGCCAGATTATTGTCTAACCCTGGTAATAATTGTTTCTGGGCCCTGTATAGACTTGTCCGTGCAACTTGCAAGCCCATTTAAAAGCTCTATAAAGTTTAAATTCGGGTCCTTTTCAGGAATGTAACCCTTCGCCTATCAATCACCTATAAAGATGTTACTAGGGTAGCTAATTAAATTATTTTTGCCTTTATATATCCTATTTTTTGTTATTTATTGCGTATACATTATCACAACGTATGTACGTAATTACATATCAGAAAACCTAATTTTACCTTTTGGTAATATCCTTTCCCCTTTTTGGCAAAACATTTTTTCTGTAGCAACTTGGTACGTCGTCGTCACATATGACGCGCCTACATTAAACACCCACACTCCGAAAACCTACACAGATTTTATCTGCCGCGATCGTGCAGAAGGAAAACACGCAAACTTACTCGAGTAGGTAACACGCGAGGACAGATTTAAATGCGAGAATCTAGTTATAAGAGATACAAATCTCGATGACGAGTAAAGTCGCGCCGCGCCGAGCTTTCCAATTAAAATGGTTGAAATTTTAAAACCCGGTTTTTGAACGCCGTCGCGCTTGGCTCCCACAATGTTTTGTTTCAAAATTCGTGGAATTTCACCGGGCGGCTGATCATGTTGAAATAACTTATCTGCTGCATATCTAAGATGTTTATATTATACATGCGCTTGCGCATTCCGAAATAAATGAAGAAATCATTTTATTTGCATTCAATGTAATGTGATGCGTTACGGATCTTAAACCAGGCAAGCGTCTATTTCATTGACGTTAATATACTTTGTTCGAGTTCTTATTGCTGTTTTTTCCGAACTTTCTTAATTTCAGTTGAGAGAAATTAACTTATCGTCGAGAAAATAAGGAAAATTGTTTTCATTTGAATAAAATTATATTAATGTGACCGATTACCTTGAAGTTACAAAGGAAAAAGTGCAATACATTTTGTTTTATTACAATTTTAGGGTAATAAATTTAAATGTATAATTTAAAAAGTATTTATACTTTGTATTGTTGCAACAAATTATTCTCACTTACTTTCTACAATTTTTACACTTCTCGAGAAGTAAAATTGTAACTAAGTTTCAAAGATTTGATGAAGTTTTATAAAAAAAAATTGTCACCTTTTAATAAAAGGAAATATTAGACGTAAAAAAATTCAATTATAATTTATATTTCAAGTGATATATTGGAATAGTGGATAAAATTGCAAAATAACTTCCTTAGAGACATGGTTTCAACTCTTGAACAAGTAGACCTTTTTTAATTGCAATAATACAATTAAAGAATACAAAAACTATAACAGTACAAGTATAATTAAACATTCTAGAAAATAAATGTTAATAATTGCCAGCATTTACAAATGAGCCAACCTTGGCACATTTGTAAATGTTGCAAACTGCTAACGGTCGTACTCGGTCTTGTCCCAATGCAGAAACAAACGTTGGCGAATCGTTGGCACATGATCACCCGAGTGTATGCAACATACAGGGATAATTACAACGTCAATCTAATCAATATGAAATGACAAATTGATTATTATTGAATGATTAAATAAAATTGATAATTTAAAATTAGGATTGGATTTATTTATATTTATAAATAAATTTATAAATTAAAAATATGGATAAAAAACAAATTTAATACATTTCACTAAAAAATTAATGCACAATTAAATACCATGATTATTGATTCTAAAAAAATTAATTCGTTCTAATCAAGAGTGTTTGAATCATATTTTTCAATTTCGAATGACTAAAGAAATAATTCAATTTCATACATATCATTATAATTTTGTTTCTTAATTTTATAGCGTATTTAAAATTTAATTAGAACACGAACAAAAAATGGTATTTGATAAATGATGCTTTTTCTTTAAAAAAGGGGACCACCAACTTAGTTTCTGCGGAAATAGTATTTTACTCAGATTATATCTTAATGCGAAAAATGTTTTTATGATTATTAAATACACTAAAAAATACCACGATGAATCAAGTAGAAAATACAAAGTCATTCTGCTTTTCATGTTTCATTTTATTATTTATGATTGTAACTAAATTGATCTAATGTATATATATATTTTAATTAATTTTATTTAAATGAATTAAATATTATCTTAGGACTGAAAAATCATTGAAAGTGAATTAAACGTTACATGGAAAGCAAATTGCTTTGAACGGGAATCGAACCAAGGACTCAGCGAGTAGAGAGCTGCTACCGTATCTAACACGCTGCTGCTGTAATACCAGCTTAATATTTTTAGCAGCTATATTTTACGCAAACATTAGAATAATTTTTGACGGTCTTTTATTGTAAATGATAATTATGATTGAAATTATATAATTCTTCTTTCATTCAATTTGGTAGAAGCTTGAAACAAAATATATATTTATTGTTAATTTAATTATTATATCGAGTTACACTGCAAACACAAGTGTCTCATTTTGAGACATTTTTGATGATTGAGACGCAAAAAATGTCTTAAAATTGAATAAATGAGACATTTTTGGTGTCTCAATCATCAAAAATGTCTCAAAATGAGACACTTGTTTTTGTAGTGTAGTTCAAGTAAAAAAATATACTTGTTTCGAGTAAAATATACTTAGTTCAAGCATATACCAGTAAAATATAAAATATACTTGGAATGAAACTATTAATTTTTTTATTGTATACAAGATATCTTTTTGTGAGATATTAAAATGCAAAGTACGTGATAGCGTGATGGATCCGTGTATTATTGGAATTCATTAAGTTTGCAATTGCGTCACCGCGTGTGATTTTCATTTGTGCAAGTTTACGATTCATCAGCTATGAGGTCTTTATTATCCATATTTAATAATTCGTTGTAGTAATCCATCTATAAGAAAGAACAGAAACGTTTTCCCTCCAGCGATTCTGCTCATATGTCATTCCGCGGGAGTGACAGCGTATGATTTTCTTTCTCACTGCAGAATTAACACATCGCATCACAAAATGCTCAGTAGGTTCTCGCATTTGATAAATTATTCACATTATCTTTCATATTATTATACAACTCGATGAATAATAGTATTTAATTATAACATGTTACAGTTTCTCAACGTCTGTGGCGGTAGTTAGAGTTACTAACTAACTTTATGCTAATAACTTAGCATAAAGAGTCAGTTGAAAATAAAAAGTATACCGTAAGTACCGGGAGAAAGGAAAAATTAATAAAGAAATTGTAATAAACAAAATGACGAAAAAAATATTGCAGCACGGTATAATTTATGCTGTGATTTCTTCAAGTACTAATTTTGATGTGGAGGAGATATAAAAAAATGGACATTGCGCAAACACACACACACAAAGCGAGCTATGTGTAAATTCACGACATTAATAAATAATCGATGTAGCAATTCAATCTACATGCTATAATATTGAAGTGGGAATACGATCTAATTCCAGTGCGTAGTCCTAAGCAATGTGAAGGTGTGAATGGTCCGCCTACCACGTGCTCAAATGCATTTGTTGCAATTATGTGCTTTTATTCTTGCAAAAAATTCGGTTTCAATTTGCCATTATCTGTTATCATCTCGACGAAATCTATTTATGACTCATCGTTCTCTCTAAATTTGGAAAAGTGAAAATATTGATCTAAAAAAGTGTCTAATTATTTCTTCTATTAAAAAGTGAGAATCTTTAATTTTTTAAAAGTTAAACAATTTTTTTCTTCTTAAAAGTAAAGAAAAGATTTGTTTTATTAAGATTGTGCAATAACAAACCGGTTAAAATTATATTTTATTGTCAAAGTATACGGTACTTGTGTATCTTACATAAGAATATTTGTTCGAAACGAAGAACATTAATTTAATACTGTTAAGATTTTATTTGAATTCTTCTTCATAAGCCACTAAATGATATTTCTAACGTCTTTTATTATTTTCTATCGTTTTCAATTAAATTGATCCAATACAAAATCATTTAATGTTTAGCCTTTAGGAAAATCTGTATTTCTTCAGCAACTGTTTTCAATGTTTTTTTTTCTTCGCTGGTTTGTTAATAAAAATGCGTCGCGTGGATGGTAACTATGGTAT